>JARQAC010000002.1:7407500-7422500 GCA_036172945.1 Meloidogyne incognita
CCCAGGCAATCAAATTTTGGTCTACTTTGCCCCAGGCAAAGACCAAAAGTTTTGGTCTACTTTGCCCCCAGGCAAAGTAGACCAAAGTGCAATTGACCAAGTGTCGTAGGGTTCAGGCAATAGGGTTCCCCCAGGCAATCAAATTTCACCAGGCATTTTTGGTTTAGAGTCTGTGACGATCCGATAAAAATTGCCTCAGGCAAAGTAGACCAAAGTGCAATTGACCAAGTGTCGTAGGGTTCAGGCAATAGGGTTCCCCCAGGCAATCAAATTTCACCAGGCATTTTTGGTTTAGAGTCTGTGACGATCCGATTAAAAATTGCCTCAGGCAAAGTAGACCAAAGTGCAATTGACCAAGTGTCGTAGGGTTCAGGCAATAGGGTTCCCCCAGGCAATCAAATTTCACCAGGCATTTTTGGTTTAGAGTCTGTGACGATCCGATTAAAAATTGCCTCAGGCAAAGTAGACCAAAGTGCAATTGACCAAGTGTCGTAGGGTTCAGGCAATAGGGTTCCCCCAGGCAATCAAATTTTGGTCTACTTTGCCCCAGGCAAAGTAGACCAAAAAGTTTTGGTCTACTTTGCCCCCAGGCAAAGTAGACCAAAGTGCAATTGACCAAGTGTCGTAGGGTTCAGGCAATAGGTTTCCCCCAGGCAATCAAATTTCACCAGGCATTTTTGGTTTAGAGTCTGTGACGATCCGATTAAAAATTGCCTCAGGCAAAGTAGACCAAAGTGCAATTGACCAAGTGTCGTAGGGTTCAGGCAATAGGGTTCCCCCAGGCAATCAAATTTCACCAGGCATTTTTGGTTTAGAGTCTGTGACGATCCGATTAAAAATTGCCTCAGGCAAAGTAGACCAAAGTGCAATTGACCAAGTGTCGTAGGGTTCAGGCAATAGGGTTCCCCCAGGCAATCAAATTTCACCAGGCATTTTTGGTTTAGAGTCTGTGACGATCCGATTAAAAATTGCCTCAGGCAAAGTAGACCAAAGTGCAATTGACCAAGTGTCGTAGGGTTCAGGCAATAGGGTTCCCCCAGGCAATCAAATTTCACCAGGCATTTTTGGTTTAGAGTCTGTGACGATCCGATTAAAAATTGCCTCAGGCAAAGTAGACCAAAGTGCAATTGACCAAGTGTCGTAGGGTTCAGGCAATAGGGTTCCCCCAGGCAATCAAATTTTGGTCTACTTTGCCCCAGGCAAAGACCAAAAAGTTTTGGTCTACTTTGCCCCCAGGCAAAGTAGACCAAAGTGCAATTGACCAAGTGTCGTAGGGTTCAGGCAATAGGTTTCCCCCAGGCAATCAAATTTCACCAGGCATTTTTGGTTTAGAGTCTGTGACGATCCGATTAAAAATTGCCTCAGGCAAAGTAGACCAAAGTGCAATTGACCAAGTGTCGTAGGGTTCAGGCAATAGGGTTCCCCAGGCAATCAAATTTCACCAGGCATTTTTGGTTTAGAGTCTGTGACGATCCGATTAAAAATTGCCTCAGGCAAAGTAGACCAAAGTGCAATTGACCAAGTGTCGTAGGGTTCAGGCAATAGGGTTCCCCCAGGCAATCAAATTTCACCAGGCATTTTTGGTTTAGAGTCTGTGACGATCCGATTAAAAATTGCCTCAGGCAAAGTAGACCAAAGTGCAATTGACCAAGTGTCGTAGGGTTCAGGCAATAGGGTTCCCCCAGGCAATCAAATTTTGGTCTACTTTGCCCCAGGCAAAGACCAAAAAGTTTTGGTCTACTTTGCCCCCAGGCAAAGTAGACCAAAGTGCAATTGACCAAGTGTCGTAGGGTTCAGGCAATAGGGTTCCCCCAGGCAATCAAATTTCACCAGGCATTTTTGGTTTAGAGTCTGTGACGATCCGATAAAAATTGCCTCAGGCAAAGTAGACCAAAGTGCAATTGACCAAGTGTCGTAGGGTTCAGGCAATAGGGTTCCCCCAGGCAATCAAATTTCACCAGGCATTTTTGGTTTAGAGTCTGTGACGATCCGATTAAAAATTGCCTCAGGCAAAGTAGACCAAAGTGCAATTGACCAAGTGTCGTAGGGTTCAGGCAATAGGGTTCCCCCAGGCAATCAAATTTCACCAGGCATTTTTGGTTTAGAGTCTGTGACGATCCGATTAAAAATTGCCTCAGGCAAAGTAGACCAAAGTGCAATTGACCAAGTGTCGTAGGGTTCAGGCAATAGGGTTCCCCCAGGCAATCAAATTTTGGTCTACTTTGCCCCAGGCAAAGTAGACCAAAAAGTTTTGGTCTACTTTGCCCCCAGGCAAAGTAGACCAAAGTGCAATTGACCAAGTGTCGTAGGGTTCAGGCAATAGGTTTCCCCCAGGCAATCAAATTTCACCAGGCATTTTTGGTTTAGAGTCTGTGACGATCCGATTAAAAATTGCCTCAGGCAAAGTAGACCAAAGTGCAATTGACCAAGTGTCGTAGGGTTCAGGCAATAGGGTTCCCCCAGGCAATCAAATTTCACCAGGCATTTTTGGTTTAGAGTCTGTGACGATCCGATTAAAAATTGCCTCAGGCAAAGTAGACCAAAGTGCAATTGACCAAGTGTCGTAGGGTTCAGGCAATAGGGTTCCCCCAGGCAATCAAATTTCACCAGGCATTTTTGGTTTAGAGTCTGTGACGATCCGATTAAAAATTGCCTCAGGCAAAGTAGACCAAAGTGCAATTGACCAAGTGTCGTAGGGTTCAGGCAATAGGGTTCCCCCAGGCAATCAAATTTTGGTCTACTTTGCCCCAGGCAAAGACCAAAAAGTTTTGGTCTACTTTGCCCCCAGGCAAAGTAGACCAAAGTGCAATTGACCAAGTGTCGTAGGGTTCAGGCAATAGGTTTCCCCCAGGCAATCAAATTTCACCAGGCATTTTTGGTTTAGAGTCTGTGACGATCCGATTAAAAATTGCCTCAGGCAAAGTAGACCAAAGTGCAATTGACCAAGTGTCGTAGGGTTCAGGCAATAGGGTTCCCCCAGGCAATCAAATTTCACCAGGCATTTTTGGTTTAGAGTCTGTGACGATCCGATTAAAAATTGCCTCAGGCAAAGTAGACCAAAGTGCAATTGACCAAGTGTCGTAGGGTTCAGGCAATAGGGTTCCCCCAGGCAATCAAATTTCACCAGGCATTTTTGGTTTAGAGTCTGTGACGATCCGATTAAAAATTGCCTCAGGCAAAGTAGACCAAAGTGCAATTGACCAAGTGTCGTAGGGTTCAGGCAATAGGGACGTACAGGACTTGCACCTTCTGTGGAACCTCTGTCAAGGGGACTTGTTTGAGACAAAAGATCAAAGTTTACGACTTATACGCTACACCTCATAATGCCTGAGGCAAAACGATTTAGCGATGGACTTTTCCCTTTTCACTCGCCGTTACTGGGGGAATCCTATTTAGTTTCTTTTCCTCCGCTTACTGATATGCTTAAGTTCAGCGGGTGCTCTCGACTGAGTTCAGGTCAAAATTGTTTGATTTTCACAGTTAGATTTAATACATGAATAAACAAAAATCCTTTTAAAATATAAAGCAACAACATCATTATAGAAATTAAAGCTTCCGCTATAAGAGAAAATGACCCTGAACCAGACGTTGCAAAGAGTTTGACCTCAATGCGGCCATTTGCGTTCAAAACTTTTGTGCTCAATACTTCTGCAGTTCGCAATAATTATCGCAGTTTGCTGCGTTCTTCATCGATCCACGAGCCTAGTGATCCACCGATAAGGGTAGAATTTTAGTTTTTTTTTAAAATGTAGAGAAAAAAAAGGTTGCTGGCGGCCTCACTTAAGAGGCTCATTAGGTCTTAAACTCATTAGAGTCCTAACATGTCACCACATATACAGCCACGGACGTTCACAACCGTATCAGCAACACTTAGACACCAGCGACAGCCGTTTCACAACGATCATTTCATTGCGAATTCAAATTTGAACATCACATAAAGTAATGATCCAGCAGCAGGTTCACCTACAGCTACCTTGTTACGACTTTTGCCCGGTTCAAGCCACTGCGATTAAATTGGTTTCCATCAAAGTAATTTAGAAAAATTAAATCAACGGTCCCCAAATTTCTCGAAATGGCTCAGTCCCGGGCAGCGACGGGCGGTGTGTACAAAGGGCAGGGACGTAATCAACGCGAGCTGATGACTCGCACTTACTTGGAATTCCTCGTTCACGGAAAATAATTGCAATTTCCGATCCCAATCACGGCAAATTTTCAATGGTTTACCCGCCCCTTTCAGGGTAGGACAAGCACGTTGATTTTGCCAGTGTAGCGCGCGTGCAGCCCCGGACATCTAAGGGCATCACAGACCTGTTATTGCTCAATTTCTTTCGGCTGAACGCCGCAAATCCCTCTAAGAAGCTGTATACACTAAGAGTATGTACCAACTATTTAGTAGGTTAGAGTCTCGCTCGTTATCGGAATAAACCAGACAAATCACTCCACGAACTAAGAACGGCCATGCACCACCATCCACTGAATCATGAAAAAGCTATCAATCTGTCAATCCTCACAGTGTCCGGGCCGGGTGAGTTTCCCCGTGTTGAGTCAAATTAAGCCGCAGGCTCCACTCCTGGTGGTGCCCTTCCGTCAATTCCTTTAAGTTTCAGCTTTGCAACCATACTTCCCCCGGAACCGGAAGACTTTCGTTTCCGGGAAGCTCCCCACCAAGGCAATATAATTTCCATCGGCGGATCGCTAGTTGGCATCGTTTACGGTCAGAACTAGGGCGGTATCTGATCGCCTTCGAACCTCTGACTTTCGTTCTTGATTAATAAAAACATTCTTGGCAAATGCTTTCGCTGTAGTTTGTCTGGCCACGGTCCAAGAATTTCACCTCTCACGGGACCATACAAATGCCCCCGTTTGTCTCTGTTAACCATTATCTCAGTCCGTAAAACCAATAAAACTGAACCGAAATCATTTTCTATTATTCCATGCACGATCATTCAAGCGAAAACGCCTGTTTGAAGCACTCTGATTTGTTCAAAGTAAACTTGCAATGCCTGTTAAGAATCCTGTTAAGGACTCAAAACCGAACATTACGATAAATCGATAACACCTAGAGACACCAGAAGGGTTCCAAGGTATCGATACGAATCCAACTATGAGCTTTCTAACCGCAGCAATAATTCTATGTATTTGCAGAGCTGGAATTACCGCGGCTGCTGGCACCAGACTTGCCCTCTGCTTGATACTCGTTAAAGGGTTTAAATTGTACCCATTCCGATGACCGGCCTCAAAGAGAACAGTCTCGTTATTTCTCGTCACTACCTCCTCGAGCCGAGAGTGGGTAATTTGCGCGCCTGCTGCCATCCTTAGACGTAGTGGCCATTTCTCAGGCCCCTTCTCCGGAGTCGAACCCTGATCCTCCGTTATCCGTCACCACCACGGGAGTCGATTATGCTCCCGTCAAGTTGATAAAGTGGACGCTTGAAAGACACGCCGCCGGCACAAGGCCATGCGGTCAGCTAAGTTATTCTGAGTCAACAAGAAGCAGCCGAAGCCGCGTGGTTTTGTTCTAATAAATGCGCTTTTCCGTAAGGACAAAGCTTTAGTGCATGTATTAGCTCTAGCTTTTCCACAGTTATCCATTTAGACAATCTTTTCCACAGTTATCCATTTAGACAATCAAGATCAAGTAAATAATGGCCATTGTAATGAGCCGTTCGCGGTTTCTCGATAAACGATTAAACTTATACATGCATGGCTTAATCTTTGAAATAAACACATCAGTTCAGGCAGGATCAACCAGATATCTTTTATTTAGGTATTTAGCAAAGCTTGAATTACCGAGACTGCTGGTAATTAAGCTGTCATTAATAATGATTACATTGATAATTTTAGAATTCAAAATCCCGAAATAAAAGTCGAAAATTAAAAATTAATGACAGCTGATAACATACTAAATATCCTTTGCAAAAGAATGTCAATAATTAATTATAATTATAAATTCACAAAAGTTATAATCGGCTAAATTCCTGACAATTGCCAGAAGCCAAATTAATTTTGCAGCGAGAGTCAATAAAGGATTGTTAGAAGTTTATTGTTATAAGTTTAATTTTATAAACTTTAAAAGTTTTAAAAAATAAATAACAATAAACTTTATTCTTCAAAAAACAAAGCTTATTATAATAATAAACTTTAAATTTTTCAAAAAATTTTTTAATCCTATTATTTCTCTCCACGAGTTTCTAGATTAGCCCAATTTGAGTTTTCCTTTAAACCATTCCCGCGAACAGCGAACATCGAAATCCACGCCCACTTTGCCTCAGCGAAATTTGTTTTAAATATTAAGAAATTGACAACCCATTGATTACGACCATACCGCGTTGAAAGCACGCCATCCCGTCCGATCTGGCAAGTTAAGCAACGCTGGGCTTCCTTAGTACTTGGAACGGAGACGTCCTGGGAATCGGGAGTGTCGTAATCTTTTTTAATGATTTGGCAAAAACTTGAGTCAATGAAAACAAATGAGACTATCAAAAACATATTTAATTTTTTTAAATATTGTAGTTGGCTTCTACGCTGGGCTTCCTTAGTCAACTTAGCCTGGAAAATTCTTTTTAAAGATGAAATTGCCTGAAATTGCCTGGGGGAACCCTATTGCCTGAACCCTACGACACTTGGTCAATTGCACTTTGGTCTACTTTGCCTGAGGCAATTTTTAATCGGATCGTCACAGACTCTAAACCAAAAATGCCTGGTGAAATTTGATTGCCTGGGGGAACCCTATTGCCTGAACCCTACGACACTTGGTCAATTGCACTTTGGTCTACTTTGCCTGAGGCAATTTTTAATCGGATCGTCACAGACTCTAAACCAAAAATGCCTGGTGAAATTTGATTGCCTGGGGGAACCCTATTGCCTGAACCCTACGACACTTGGTCAATTGCACTTTGGTCTACTTTGCCTGAGGCAATTTTTAATCGGATCGTCACAGACTCTAAACCAAAAATGCCTGGTGAAATTTGATTGCCTGGGGGAAACCTATTGCCTGAACCCTACGACACTTGGTCAATTGCACTTTGGTCTACTTTGCCTGGGGGCAAAGTAGAACAAAACTTTGACGTCCTTGCCTGGGGCAAAGTAGACCAAAATTTGATTGCCTGGGGGAACCCTATTGCCTGAACCCTACGACACTTGGTCAATTGCACTTTGGTCTACTTTGCCTGAGGCAATTTTTAATCGGATCGTCACAGACTCTAAACCAAAAATGCCTGGTGAAATTTGATTGCCTGGGGGAACCCTATTGCCTGAACCCTACGACACTTGGTCAATTGCACTTTGGTCTACTTTGCCTGAGGCAATTTTTAATCGGATCGTCACAGACTCTAAACCAAAAATGCCTGGTGAAATTTGATTGCCTGGGGGAACCCTATTGCCTGAACCCTACGACACTTGGTCAATTGCACTTTGGTCTACTTTGCCTGAGGCAATTTTTAATCGGATCGTCACAGACTCTAAACCAAAAATGCCTGGTGAAATTTGATTGCCTGGGGGAAACCTATTGCCTGAACCCTACGACACTTGGTCAATTGCACTTTGGTCTACTTTGCCTGGGGGCAAAGTAGACCAAAACTTTTTGGTCTACTTTGCCTGGGGCAAAGTAGACCAAAATTTGATTGCCTGGGGGAACCCTATTGCCTGAACCCTACGACACTTGGTCAATTGCACTTTGGTCTACTTTGCCTGAGGCAATTTTTAATCGGATCGTCACAGACTCTAAACCAAAAATGCCTGGTGAAATTTGATTGCCTGGGGGAACCCTATTGCCTGAACCCTACGACACTTGGTCAATTGCACTTTGGTCTACTTTGCCTGAGGCAATTTTTAATCGGATCGTCACAGACTCTAAACCAAAAATGCCTGGTGAAATTTGATTGCCTGGGGGAACCCTATTGCCTGAACCCTACGACACTTGGTCAATTGCACTTTGGTCTACTTTGCCTGAGGCAATTTTTAATCGGATCGTCACAGACTCTAAACCAAAAATGCCTGGTGAAATTTGATTGCCTGGGGGAAACCTATTGCCTGAACCCTACGACACTTGGTCAATTGCACTTTGGTCTACTTTGCCTGGGGGCAAAGTAGACCAAAACTTTTTGGTCTTTGCCTGGGGCAAAGTAGACCAAAATTTGATTGCCTGGGGGAACCCTATTGCCTGAACCCTACGACACTTGGTCAATTGCACTTTGGTCTACTTTGCCTGAGGCAATTTTTAATCGGATCGTCACAGACTCTAAACCAAAAATGCCTGGTGAAATTTGATTGCCTGGGGGAACCCTATTGCCTGAACCCTACGACACTTGGTCAATTGCACTTTGGTCTACTTTGCCTGAGGCAATTTTTAATCGGATCGTCACAGACTCTAAACCAAAAATGCCTGGTGAAATTTGATTGCCTGGGGGAACCCTATTGCCTGAACCCTACGACACTTGGTCAATTGCACTTTGGTCTACTTTGCCTGAGGCAATTTTTAATCGGATCGTCACAGACTCTAAACCAAAAATGCCTGGTGAAATTTGATTGCCTGGGGGAAACCTATTGCCTGAACCCTACGACACTTGGTCAATTGCACTTTGGTCTACTTTGCCTGGGGGCAAAGTAGACCAAAACTTTTTGGTCTACTTTGCCTGGGGCAAAGTAGACCAAAATTTGATTGCCTGGGGGAACCCTATTGCCTGAACCCTACGACACTTGGTCAATTGCACTTTGGTCTACTTTGCCTGAGGCAATTTTTAATCGGATCGTCACAGACTCTAAACCAAAAATGCCTGGTGAAATTTGATTGCCTGGGGAAACCTATTGCCTGAACCCTACGACACTTGGTCAATTGCACTTTGGTCTACTTTGCCTGGGGGCAAAGTAGACCAAAACTTTTTGGTCTTTGCCTGGGGCAAAGTAGACCAAAATTTGATTGCCTGGGGGAACCCTATTGCCTGAACCCTACGACACTTGGTCAATTGCACTTTGGTCTACTTTGCCTGAGGCAATTTTTAATCGGATCGTCACAGACTCTAAACCAAAAATGCCTGGTGAAATTTGATTGCCTGGGGGTGCCTGTTATGCCTGTTAAGAATCCTGTTAAGGACTCAAAACCGAACATTACGATAAATCGATAACACCTAGAGACACCCGAAGGGTTCCAAGGTATCGATACGAATCCAACTATGAGCTTTCTAACCGCAGCAATAATTCTATGTATTTGCAGAGCTGGAATTACCGCGGCTGCTGGCACCAGACTTGCCCTCTGCTTGATACTCGTTAAAGGGTTTAAATTGTACCCATTCCGATGACCGGCCTCAAAGAGAACAGTCTCGTTATTTCTCGTCACTACCTCCTCGAGCCGAGAGTGGGTAATTTGCGCGCCTGCTGCCATCCTTAGACGTAGTGGCCATTTCTCAGGCCCCTTCTCCGGAGTCGAACCCTGATCCTCCGTTATCCGTCACCACCACGGGAGTCGATTATGCTCCCGTCAAGTTGATAAAGTGGACGCTTGAAAGACACGCCGCCGGCACAAGGCCATGCGGTCAGCTAAGTTATTCTGAGTCAACAAGAAGCAGCCGAAGCCGCGTGGTTTTGTTCTAATAAATGCGCTTTTCCGTAAGGACAAAGCTTTAGTGCATGTATTAGCTCTAGCTTTTCCACAGTTATCCATTTAGACAATAAAGATCAAGTAAATAATGGCCATTGTAATGAGCCGTTCGCTGTTTCTCGATAAACGATTAAACTTATACATGCATGGCTTAATCTTTGAAATAAACACATCAGTTCAGGCAGGATCAACCAGATATCTTTTATTTAGGTATTTAGCAAAGCTTGAATTACCGAGACTGCTGGTAATTAAGCTGTCATTAACTATTGCCTGAACCCTACGACACTTGGTCAATTGCACTTTGGTCTACTTTGCCTGAGGCAATTTTTAATCGGATCGTCACAGACTCTAAACCAAAAATGCCTGGTGAAATTTGATTGCCTGGGGGAACCCTATTGCCTGAACCCTACGACACTTGGCCTACGACACTTGGATAAACAGGTCTATAGTATATAAAAAAGACAAATCATCCGATCAAGGGCTAAGTCTCAACAGATCGCAGCGAAGAGCTGCTCTACTGATTACAACCCCTGACCAGTATTCAAGTCGTATACAAGTGATTTTGCGCCCCGACGTTACACATGCACGAGGAGTGCTAAGCTTTTAGCAACCAACTACCAATTATAGTAGAAAGAAAATGCCAGATACTGGGGCTTGTACTACCACAAAAAATGGCATACATTTTGCCTTCCGACACCGGAGAGCGATATATATTGCTATCATGACTGGGCGGGATTCTGACTTAGAGGCGTTCAGTCATAATCCCTCAGATGGTAGCTTCGCGCCATTGGCCTATCGACCAAGCACATGAACCAAATGTCTGAACCTGCGGTTCCTCTCGTACTAAGCAGGATTACCATCATAGCAACAAGTATTTAGTAGGGTAAAACTAACCTGTCTCACGACGGTCTAAACCCAGCTCACGTTCCCTATTGGTGGGTGAACAATCCAACGCTTGGCGAATTCTGCTTCGCAATGATAGGAAGAGCCGACATCGAAGGATCAAAAAGCGACGTCGCTATGGACGCTTGGCCGCCACAAGTACTTGGAACGGAGAGTAGTACTTGGAACGGAGACGTCCTGGGAATCGGGAGTGTCGTAATCTTTTTTTAATGATTTGGCAAAAACTTGAGTCAATGAAAACAAATGAGACTATCAAAAACATATTTAATTTTTTTTTAAATATTGTAGTTGGCTTCTACGCTGGGCTTCCTTAGTCAACTTAGCCTGGAAAATTCTTTTTTAAAGATGAAATTGCCTGAAATTGCCTGGGGGAACCCTATTGCCTGAACCCTACGACACTTGGTCAATTGCACTTTGGTCTACTTTGCCTGAGGCAATTTTTAATCGGATCGTCACAGACTCTAAACCAAAAATGCCTGGTGAAATTTGATTGCCTGGGGGAACCCTATTGCCTGAACCCTACGACACTTGGTCAATTGCACTTTGGTCTACTTTGCCTGAGGCAATTTTTAATCGGATCGTCACAGACTCTAAACCAAAAATGCCTGGTGAAATTTGATTGCCTGGGGGAACCCTATTGCCTGAACCCTACGACACTTGGTCAATTGCACTTTGGTCTACTTTGCCTGAGGCAATTTTTAATCGGATCGTCACAGACTCTAAACCAAAAATGCCTGGTGAAATTTGATTGCCTGGGGAAACCTATTGCCTGAACCCTACGACACTTGGTCAATTGCACTTTGGTCTACTTTGCCTGGGGGCAAAGTAGACCAAAACTTTTTGGTCTTTGCCTGGGGCAAAGTAGACCAAAATTTGATTGCCTGGGGGAACCCTATTGCCTGAACCCTACGACACTTGGTCAATTGCACTTTGGTCTACTTTGCCTGAGGCAATTTTTAATCGGATCGTCACAGACTCTAAACCAAAAATGCCTGGTGAAATTTGATTGCCTGGGGGAACCCTATTGCCTGAACCCTACGACACTTGGTCAATTGCACTTTGGTCTACTTTGCCTGAGGCAATTTTTAATCGGATCGTCACAGACTCTAAACCAAAAATGCCTGGTGAAATTTGATTGCCTGGGGGAACCCTATTGCCTGAACCCTACGACACTTGGTCAATTGCACTTTGGTCTACTTTGCCTGAGGCAATTTTTAATCGGATCGTCACAGACTCTAAACCAAAAATGCCTGGTGAAATTTGATTGCCTGGGGAAACCTATTGCCTGAACCCTACGACACTTGGTCAATTGCACTTTGGTCTACTTTGCCTGGGGGCAAAGTAGACCAAAACTTTGGTCTACTTTGCCTGGGGCAAAGTAGACCAAAATTTGATTGCCTGGGGGAACCCTATTGCCTGAACCCTACGACACTTGGTCAATTGCACTTTGGTCTACTTTGCCTGAGGCAATTTTTAATCGGATCGTCACAGACTCTAAACCAAAAATGCCTGGTGAAATTTGATTGCCTGGGGGAACCCTATTGCCTGAACCCTACGACACTTGGTCAATTGCACTTTGGTCTACTTTGCCTGAGGCAATTTTTAATCGGATCGTCACAGACTCTAAACCAAAAATGCCTGGTGAAATTTGATTGCCTGGGGTGCCTGTTATGCCTGTTAAGAATCCTGTTAAGGACTCAAAACCGAACATTACGATAAATCGATAACACCTAGAGACACCCGAAGGGTTCCAAGGTATCGATACGAATCCAACTATGAGCTTTCTAACCGCAGCAATAATTCTATGTATTTGCAGAGCTGGAATTACCGCGGCTGCTGGCACCAGACTTGCCCTCTGCTTGATACTCGTTAAAGGGTTTAAATTGTACCCATTCCGATGACCGGCCTCAAAGAGAACAGTCTCGTTATTTCTCGTCACTACCTCCTCGAGCCGAGAGTGGGTAATTTGCGCGCCTGCTGCCATCCTTAGACGTAGTGGCCATTTCTCAGGCCCCTTCTCCGGAGTCGAACCCTGATCCTCCGTTATCCGTCACCACCACGGGAGTCGATTATGCTCCCGTCAAGTTGATAAAGTGGACGCTTGAAAGACACGCCGCCGGCACAAGGCCATGCGGTCAGCTAAGTTATTCTGAGTCAACAAGAAGCAGCCGAAGCCGCGTGGTTTTGTTCTAATAAATGCGCTTTTCCGTAAGGACAAAGCTTTAGTGCATGTATTAGCTCTAGCTTTTCCACAGTTATCCATTTAGACAATAAAGATCAAGTAAATAATGGCCATTGTAATGAGCCGTTCGCGGTTTCTCGATAAACGATTAAACTTATACATGCATGGCTTAATCTTTGAAATAAACACATCAGTTCAGGCAGGATCAACCAGATATCTTTTATTTAGGTATTTAGCAAAGCTTGAATTACCGAGACTGCTGGTAATTAAGCTGTCATTAACTATTGCCTGAACCCTACGACACTTGGTCAATTGCACTTTGGTCTACTTTGCCTGAGGCAATTTTTAATCGGATCGTCACAGACTCTAAACCAAAAATGCCTGGTGAAATTTGATTGCCTGGGGGAACCCTATTGCCTGAACCCTACGACACTTGGCCTACGACACTTGGATAAACAGGTCTATAGTATATAAAAAAGACAAATCATCCGATCAAGGGCTAAGTCTCAACAGATCGCAGCGAAGAGCTGCTCTACTGATTACAACCCCTGACCAGTATTCAAGTCGTATACAAGTGATTTTGCGCCCCGACGTTACACATGCACGAGGAGTGCTAAGCTTTTAGCAACCAACTACCAATTATAGTAGAAAGAAAATGCCAGATACTGGGGCTTGTACTACCACAAAAAATGGCATACATTTTGCCTTCCGACACCGGAGAGCGATATATATTGCTATCATGACTGGGCGGGATTCTGACTTAGAGGCGTTCAGTCATAATCCCTCAGATGGTAGCTTCGCGCCATTGGCCTATCGACCAAGCACATGAACCAAATGTCTGAACCTGCGGTTCCTCTCGTACTAAGCAGGATTACCATCATAGCAACAAGTATTTAGTAGGGTAAAACTAACCTGTCTCACGACGGTCTAAACCCAGCTCACGTTCCCTATTGGTGGGTGAACAATCCAACGCTTGGCGAATTCTGCTTCGCAATGATAGGAAGAGCCGACATCGAAGGATCAAAAAGCGACGTCGCTATGGACGCTTGG
Organism: Meloidogyne incognita; assembly: GCA_036172945.1. Lineage (NCBI taxonomy): Eukaryota > Metazoa > Nematoda > Chromadorea > Rhabditida > Meloidogynidae > Meloidogyne > Meloidogyne incognita. Next base: position 7,421,231 of record JARQAC010000002.1, read on the forward strand.
CCGCCACAAGTACTTGGAACGGAGAGTAGTACTTGGAACGGAGACGTCCTGGGAATCGGGAGTGTCGTAATCTTTTTAATGATTTGGCAAAAACTTGAGTCAATGAAAACAAATGAGACTATCAAAAACATATTTAATTTTTTTTTAAATATTGTAGTTGGCTTCTACGCTGGGCTTCCTTAGTCAACTTAGCCTGGAAAATTCTTTTTTAAAGATGAAATTGCCTGAAATTGCCTGGGGGAACCCTATTGCCTGAACCCTACGACACTTGGTCAATTGCACTTTGGTCTACTTTGCCTGAGGCAATTTTTAATCGGATCGTCACAGACTCTAAACCAAAAATGCCTGGTGAAATTTGATTGCCTGGGGGAACCCTATTGCCTGAACCCTACGACACTTGGTCAATTGCACTTTGGTCTACTTTGCCTGAGGCAATTTTTAATCGGATCGTCACAGACTCTAAACCAAAAATGCCTGGTGAAATTTGATTGCCTGGGGGAACCCTATTGCCTGAACCCTACGACACTTGGTCAATTGCACTTTGGTCTACTTTGCCTGAGGCAATTTTTATCGGATCGTCACAGACTCTAAACCAAAAATGCCTGGTGAAATTTGATTGCCTGGGGGAACCCTATTGCCTGAACCCTACGACACTTGGTCAATTGCACTTTGGTCTACTTTGCCTGGGGGCAAAGTAGACCAAAACTTTTTGGTCTTTGCCTGGGGCAAAGTAGACCAAAATTTGATTGCCTGGGGGAACCCTATTGCCTGAACCCTACGACACTTGGTCAATTGCACTTTGGTCTACTTTGCCTGAGGCAATTTTTAATCGGATCGTCACAGACTCTAAACCAAAAATGCCTGGTGAAATTTGATTGCCTGGGGGAACCCTATTGCCTGAACCCTACGACACTTGGTCAATTGCACTTTGGTCTACTTTGCCTGAGGCAATTTTTAATCGGATCGTCACAGACTCTAAACCAAAAATGCCTGGTGAAATTTGATTGCCTGGGGGAACCCTATTGCCTGAACCCTACGACACTTGGTCAATTGCACTTTGGTCTACTTTGCCTGAGGCAATTTTTAATCGGATCGTCACAGACTCTAAACCAAAAATGCCTGGTGAAATTTGATTGCCTGGGGGAAACCTATTGCCTGAACCCTACGACACTTGGTCAATTGCACTTTGGTCTACTTTGCCTGGGGGCAAAGTAGACCAAAACTTTTTGGTCTTTGCCTGGGGCAAAGTAGACCAAAATTTGATTGCCTG
>JARQAC010000002.1:7427500-7430000 GCA_036172945.1 Meloidogyne incognita
TGCTGCGTTCTTCATCGATCCACGAGCCTAGTGATCCACCGATAAGGGTAGAATTTTAGTTTTTTTTTTAAAATGTAGAGAAAAAAAGGTTGCTGGCGGCCTCACTTAAGAGGCTCATTAGGTCTTAAACTCATTAGAGTCCTAACATGTCACCACATATACAGCCACGGACGTTCACAACCGTATCAGCAACACTTAGACACCAGCGACAGCCGTTTCACAACGATCATTTCATTGCGAATTCAAATTTGAACATCACATAAAGTAATGATCCAGCAGCAGGTTCACCTACAGGTACCTTGTTACGACTTTTGCCCGGTTCAAGCCACTGCGATTAAATTGGTTTCCATCAAAGTAATTTAGAAAAATTAAATCAACGGTCCCCAAATTTCTCGAAATGGCTCAGTCCCGGGCAGCGACGGGCGGTGTGTACAAAGGGCAGGGACGTAATCAACGCGAGCTGATGACTCGCACTTACTTGGAATTCCTCGTTCACGGAAAATAATTGCAATTTCCGATCCCAATCACGGCAAATTTTCAATGGTTTACCCGCCCCTTTCAGGGTAGGACAAGCACGTTGATTTTGCCAGTGTAGCGCGCGTGCAGCCCCGGACATCTAAGGGCATCACAGACCTGTTATTGCTCAATTTCTTTCGGCTGAACGCCGCAAATCCCTCTAAGAAGCTGTATACACTAAGAGTATGTACCAACTATTTAGTAGGTTAGAGTCTCGCTCGTTATCGGAATAAACCAGACAAATCACTCCACGAACTAAGAACGGCCATGCACCACCATCCACTGAATCATGAAAAAGCTATCAATCTGTCAATCCTCACAGTGTCCGGGCCGGGTGAGTTTCCCCGTGTTGAGTCAAATTAAGCCGCAGGCTCCACTCCTGGTGGTGCCCTTCCGTCAATTCCTTTAAGTTTCAGCTTTGCAACCATACTTCCCCGGAACCGGAAGACTTTCGTTTCCGGGAAGCTCCCCACCAAGGCAATATAATTTCCATCGGCGGATCGCTAGTTGGCATCGTTTACGGTCAGAACTAGGGCGGTATCTGATCGCCTTCGAACCTCTGACTTTCGTTCTTGATTAATAAAAACATTCTTGGCAAATGCTTTCGCTGTAGTTTGTCTGGCCACGGTCCAAGAATTTCACCTCTCACGGGACCATACAAATGCCCCCGTTTGTCTCTGTTAACCATTATCTCAGTCCGTAAAACCAATAAAACTGAACCGAAATCATTTTCTATTATTCCATGCACGATCATTCAAGCGAAAACGCCTGTTTGAAGCACTCTGATTTGTTCAAAGTAAACTTGCAATGCCTGTTAAGAATCCTGTTAAGGACTCAAAACCGAACATTACGATAAATCGATAACACCTAGAGACACCCGAAGGGTTCCAAGGTATCGATACGAATCCAACTATGAGCTTTCTAACCGCAGCAATAATTCTATGTATTTGCAGAGCTGGAATTACCGCGGCTGCTGGCACCAGACTTGCCCTCTGCTTGATACTCGTTAAAGGGTTTAAATTGTACCCATTCCGATGACCGGCCTCAAAGAGAACAGTCTCGTTATTTCTCGTCACTACCTCCTCGAGCCGAGAGTGGGTAATTTGCGCGCCTGCTGCCATCCTTAGACGTAGTGGCCATTTCTCAGGCCCCTTCTCCGGAGTCGAACCCTGATCCTCCGTTATCCGTCACCACCACGGGAGTCGATTATGCTCCCGTCAAGTTGATAAAGTGGACGCTTGAAAGACACGCCGCCGGCACAAGGCCATGCGGTCAGCTAAGTTATTCTGAGTCAACAAGAAGCAGCCGAAGCCGCGTGGTTTTGTTCTAATAAATGCGCTTTTCCGTAAGGACAAAGCTTTAGTGCATGTATTAGCTCTAGCTTTTCCACAGTTATCCATTTAGACAATCAAGATCAAGTAAATAATGGCCATTGTAATGAGCCGTTCGCGGTTTCTCGATAAACGATTAAACTTATACATGCATGGCTTAATCTTTGAAATAAACACATCAGTTCAGGCAGGATCAACCAGATATCTTTTATTTAGGTATTTAGCAAAGCTTGAATTACCGAGACTGCTGGTAATTAAGCTGTCATTAATAATGATTACATTGATAATTTTAGAATTCAAAATCCCGAAATAAAAGTCGAAAATTAAAAATTAATGACAGCTGATAACATACTAAATATCCTTTGCAAAAGAATGTCAATAATTAATTATAATTATAAATTCACAAAAGTTATAATCGGCTAAATTCCTGACAATTGCCAGAAGCCAAATTAATTTTGCAGCGAGAGTCAATAAAGGATTGTTAGAAGTTTATTGTTATAAGTTTAATTTTATAAACTTTAAAAGTTTTAAAAAATAAATAACAATAAACTTTATTCTTCAAAAAACAAAGCTTATTATAATAATAAACTTTAAATTTTTCAAAAAATTTTTTAATCCTATTATTTCTCTCCACGAGTTTCTAGATTAGCCCA
>JARQAC010000002.1:7435000-7437500 GCA_036172945.1 Meloidogyne incognita
TAAATGCACCACAAAAAATTATGCTGATTCCCTCTGTCCCAATCTGGAGCTCAGAGGTCACAACATAAAAATAATGTAACTGAATAATTGAATGATACGCCGACTCTATCCGTTTCCACCTTACCGGTTTCACGTCCTCTTTAACTCTCTCTTCAAAGTGCTTTGCAACTTTCCTTCACAGTACTTGTTTGCTATCGGTCTCGTGGCAATATTAAGTCTTAGATGAAGTTTACCACCGACTTTGGGCTGCGATCCCAAACAACCCGACTCTAAAGCACGCAAATATCGATCAATTATCTCAACGTACAGGACTTGCACCTTCTGTGGAACCTCTGTCAAGGGGACTTGTTTGAGACAAAAGATCAAAGTTTAAGACTTATACGCTACACCTCATAATGCCTGAGGCAAAACGATTTAGCGATGGACTTTTCCCTTTTCACTCGCCGTTACTGGGGGAATCCTATTTAGTTTCTTTTCCTCCGCTTACTGATATGCTTAAGTTCAGCGGGTGCTCTCGACTGAGTTCAGGTCAAAATTGTTTGATTTTCACAGTTAGATTTAATACATGAATAAACAAAAATCCTTTTAAAATATAAAGCAACAACATCATTATAGAAATTAAAGCTTCCGCTATAAGAGAAAATGACCCTGAACCAGACGTTGCAAAGAGTTTGACCTCAATGCGGCCATTTGCGTTCAAAACTTTTGTGCTCAATACTTCTGCAGTTCGCAATAATTATCGCAGTTTGCTGCGTTCTTCATCGATCCACGAGCCTAGTGATCCACCGATAAGGGTAGAATTTTAGTTTTTTTTAAAATGTAGAAAAAAAAGGTTGCTGGCGGCCTCACTTAAGAGGCTCATTAGGTCTTAAACTCATTAGAGTCCTAACATGTCACCACATATACAGCCACGGACGTTCACAACCGTATCAGCAACACTTAGACACCAGCGACAGCCGTTTCACAACGATCATTTCATTGCGAATTCAAATTTGAACATCACATAAAGTAATGATCCAGCAGCAGGTTCACCTACAGCTACCTTGTTACGACTTTTGCCCGGTTCAAGCCACTGATTAAATTGGTTTCCATCAAAGTAATTTAGAAAAATTAAATCAACGGTCCCCAAATTTCTCGAAATGGCTCAGTCCCGGGCAGCGACGGGCGGTGTGTACAAAGGGCAGGGACGTAATCAACGCGAGCTGATGACTCGCACTTACTTGGAATTCCTCGTTCACGGAAAATAATTGCAATTTCCGATCCCAATCACGGCAAATTTTCAATGGTTTACCCGCCCCTTTCAGGGTAGGACAAGCACGTTGATTTTGCCAGTGTAGCGCGCGTGCAGCCCCGGACATCTAAGGGCATCACAGACCTGTTATTGCTCAATTTCTTTCGGCTGAACGCCGCAAATCCCTCTAAGAAGCTGTATACACTAAGAGTATGTACCAACTATTTAGTAGGTTAGAGTCTCGCTCGTTATCGGAATAAACCAGACAAATCACTCCACGAACTAAGAACGGCCATGCACCACCATCCACTGAATCATGAAAAAGCTATCAATCTGTCAATCCTCACAGTGTCCGGGCCGGGTGAGTTTCCCCGTGTTGAGTCAAATTAAGCCGCAGGCTCCACTCCTGGTGGTGCCCTTCCGTCAATTCCTTTAAGTTTCAGCTTTGCAACCATACTTCCCCGGAACCGGAAGACTTTCGTTTCCGGGAAGCTCCCCACCAAGGCAATATAATTTCCATCGGCGGATCGCTAGTTGGCATCGTTTACGGTCAGAACTAGGGCGGTATCTGATCGCCTTCGAACCTCTGACTTTCGTTCTTGATTAATAAAAACATTCTTGGCAAATGCTTTCGCTGTAGTTTGTCTGGCCACGGTCCAAGAATTTCACCTCTCACGGGACCATACAAATGCCCCCGTTTGTCTCTGTTAACCATTATCTCAGTCCGTAAAACCAATAAAACTGAACCGAAATCATTTTCTATTATTCCATGCACGATCATTCAAGCGAAAACGCCTGTTTGAAGCACTCTGATTTGTTCAAAGTAAACTTGCAATGCCTGTTAAGAATCCTGTTAAGGACTCAAAACCGAACATTACGATAAATCGATAACACCTAGAGACACCCGAAGGGTTCCAAGGTATCGATACGAATCCAACTATGAGCTTTCTAACCGCAGCAATAATTCTATGTATTTGCAGAGCTGGAATTACCGCGGCTGCTGGCACCAGACTTGCCCTCTGCTTGATACTCGTTAAAGGGTTTAAATTGTACCCATTCCGATGACCGGCCTCAAAGAGAACAGTCTCGTTATTTCTCGTCACTACCTCCTCGAGCCGAGAGTGGGTAATTTGCGCGCCTGCTGCCATCCTTAGACGTAGTGGCCATTTCTCAGGCCCCTTCTCCGGAGTCGAACCCTGATCCTCCGTTATCCGTCACCACCACGGGAGTCGATTATGCTCCCGTCAAGTTGATAAAGTGGACGCTTGA
>JARQAC010000002.1:7442500-7445000 GCA_036172945.1 Meloidogyne incognita
AAGTATCTCATCTCCCCGCAGTGTCTAGACGGCTTTAGCCGGTGCCTTAGGATCGACTGACCCACATTCAACTACTGTTCACGTGGAACCCTTCTCCACTTCAGTCTTCAAGGATCTCACTTGAATATTTGCTACTACCACCAAGATCTGCACTAGTGGAAGCTCCAGCTGGGTCGGATTCCGGACGGGATGGCGTGCTTTCAACCCCAGGCAATCAAATTTCACCAGGCATTTTTGGTTTAGAGTCTGTGACGATCCGATTAAAAATTGCCTCAGGCAAAGTAGACCAAAGTGCAATTGACCAAGTGTCGTAGGGTTCAGGCAATAGGGTTCCCCCAGGCAATCAAATTTCACCAGGCATTTTTGGTTTAGAGTCTGTGACGATCCGATTAAAAATTGCCTCAGGCAAAGTAGACCAAAGTGCAATTGACCAAGTGTCGTAGGGTTCAGGCAATAGGGTTCCCCCAGGCAATTTCAGGCAATTTCATCTTTAAAAAGAATTTTCCAGGCTAAGTTGACTAAGGAAGCCCAGCGTAGAAGCCAACTACAATATTTAAAAAAAAATTAAATATGTTTTTGATAGTCTCATTTGTTTTCATTGACTCAAGTTTTTGCCAAATCATTAAAAAAAGATTACGACACTCCCGATTCCCAGGACGTCTCCGTTCCAAGTACTAAGGAAGCCCAGCGTTGCTTAACTTGCCAGATCGGACGGGATGGCGTGCTTTCAACGCGGTATGGTCGTAATCAATGGGTTGTCAATTTCTTAATATTTAAAACAAATTTCGCTGAGGCAAAGTGGGCGTGGATTTCGATGTTCGCTGTTCGCGGGAATGGTTTAAAGGAAAACTCAAATTGGGCTAATCTAGAAACTCGTGGAGAGAAATAATAGGATTAAAAAATTTTTTGAAAAATTTAAAGTTTATTATTATAATAAGCTTTGTTTTTTGAAGAATAAAGTTTATTGTTATTTATTTTTTAAAACTTTTAAAGTTTATAAAATTAAACTTATAACAATAAACTTCTAACAATCCTTTATTGACTCTCGCTGCAAAATTAATTTGGCTTCTGGCAATTGTCAGGAATTTAGCCGATTATAACTTTTGTGAATTTATAATTATAATTAATTATTGACATTCTTTTGCAAAGGATATTTAGTATGTTATCAGCTGTCATTAATTTTTAATTTTCGACTTTTATTTCGGGATTTTGAATTCTAAAATTATCAATGTAATCATTATTAATGACAGCTTAATTACCAGCAGTCTCGGTAATTCAAGCTTTGCTAAATACCTAAATAAAAGATATCTGGTTGATCCTGCCTGAACTGATGTGTTTATTTCAAAGATTAAGCCATGCATGTATAAGTTTAATCGTTTATCGAGAAACAGCGAACGGCTCATTACAATGGCCATTATTTACTTGATCTTTATTGTCTAAATGGATAACTGTGGAAAAGCTAGAGCTAATACATGCACTAAAGCTTTGTCCTTACGGAAAAGCGCATTTATTAGAACAAAACCACGCGGCTTCGGCTGCTTCTTGTTGACTCAGAATAACTTAGCTGACCGCATGGCCTTGTGCCGGCGGCGTGTCTTTCAAGCGTCCACTTTATCAACTTGACGGGAGCATAATCGACTCCCGTGGTGGTGACGGATAACGGAGGATCAGGGTTCGACTTCGGAGAAGGGGCCTGAGAAATGGCCACTACGTCTAAGGATGGCAGCAGGCGCGCAAATTACCCACTCTCGGCTCGAGGAGGTAGTGACGAGAAATAACGAGACTGTTCTCTTTGAGGCCGGTCATCGGAATGGGTACAATTTAAACCCTTTAACGAGTATCAAGCAGAGGGCAAGTCTGGTGCCAGCAGCCGCGGTAATTCCAGCTCTGCAAATACATAGAATTATTGCTGCGGTTAGAAAGCTCATAGTTGGATTCGTATCGATACCTTGAACCCTTCGGGTGTCTCTAGGTGTTATCGATTTATCGTAATGTTCGGTTTTGAGTCCTTAACAGGATTCTTAACAGGCATTGCAAGTTTACTTTGAACAAATCAGAGTGCTTCAAACAGGCGTTTTCGCTTGAATGATCGTGCATGGAATAATAGAAAATGATTTCGGTTCAGTTTTATTGGTTTTACGGACTGAGATAATGGTTAACAGAGACAAACGGGGGCATTTGTATGGTCCCGTGAGAGGTGAAATTCTTGGACCGTGGCCAGACAAACTACAGCGAAAGCATTTGCCAAGAATGTTTTTATTAATCAAGAACGAAAGTCAGAGGTTCGAAGGCGATCAGATACCGCCCTAGTTCTGACCGTAAACGATGCCAACTAGCGATCCGCCGATGGAAATTATATTGCCTTGGTGGGGAGCTTTCCGGAAACGAAAGTCTTCCGGTTCCGGGAAGACTTTCATCATAGCTTTTTCATGATTCAGTGGATGGTGGTGCATGGCCGTTCTTAGTTCGTGGAGTGATTTGTCTGGTTTATTCCGATAAC
>JARQAC010000002.1:7450000-7462500 GCA_036172945.1 Meloidogyne incognita
CAATTGACCAAGTGTCGTAGGGTTCAGGCAATAGGGTTCCCCCAGGCAATCAAATTTTGGTCTACTTTGCCCCAGGCAAAGACCAAAAAGTTTTGGTCTACTTTGCCCCCAGGCAAAGTAGACCAAAGTGCAATTGACCAAGTGTCGTAGGGTTCAGGCAATAGGTTTCCCCCAGGCAATCAAATTTCACCAGGCATTTTTGGTTTAGAGTCTGTGACGATCCGATTAAAAATTGCCTCAGGCAAAGTAGACCAAAGTGCAATTGACCAAGTGTCGTAGGGTTCAGGCAATAGGGTTCCCCCAGGCAATCAAATTTCACCAGGCATTTTTGGTTTAGAGTCTGTGACGATCCGATTAAAAATTGCCTCAGGCAAAGTAGACCAAAGTGCAATTGACCAAGTGTCGTAGGGTTCAGGCAATAGGGTTCCCCCAGGCAATCAAATTTCACCAGGCATTTTTTGGTTTAGAGTCTGTGACGATCCGATTAAAAATTGCCTCAGGCAAAGTAGACCAAAGTGCAATTGACCAAGTGTCGTAGGGTTCAGGCAATAGGGTTCCCACAGGCAATCAAATTTTGGTCTACTTTGCCCCAGGCAAAGACCAAAAAGTTTTGGTCTACTTTGCCCCCAGGCAAAGTAGACCAAAGTGCAATTGACCAAGTGTCGTAGGGTTCAGGCAATAGGGTTCCCCCAGGCAATCAAATTTCACCAGGCATTTTTGGTTTAGAGTCTGTGACGATCCGATAAAAATTGCCTCAGGCAAAGTAGACCAAAGTGCAATTGACCAAGTGTCGTAGGGTTCAGGCAATAGGGTTCCCCACGGGAACCAAATTTCACCAGGCATTTTTGGTTTAGAGGCTGTGACGATCCGATTAAAAATTGCCTCAGGCAAAGTAGACCAAAGTGCAATTGACCAAGTGTCGTAGGGTTCAGGCAATAGGGTTCCCCAGGCAATCAAATTTCACCAGGCATTTTTGGTTTAGAGTCTGTGACGATCCGATTAAAAATTGCCTCAGGCAAAGTAGACCAAAGTGCAATTGACCAAGTGTCGTAGGGTTCAGGCAATAGGGTTCCCCCAGGCAATCAAATTTTGGGCTCCTTTGCCCCAGGCAAAAATAGACCAAAAAGTTTTGGTCTACTTTGCCCCCAGGCAAAGTAGACCAAAGTGCAATTGACCAAGTGTCGTAGGGTTCAGGCAATAGGTTTCCCCCAGGCAATCAAATTTCACCAGGCATTTTTGGTTTTAGAGTCTGTGACGATCCGATTAAAAATTGCCTCAGGCAAAGTAGACCAAAGTGCAATTGACCAAGTGTCGTAGGGTTCAGGCAATAGGGTTCCCCCAGGCAATCAAATTTCACCAGGCATTTTTGGTTTAGAGTCTGTGACGATCCGATTAAAAAATTGCCTCAGGCAAAAGTAGACCAAAGTGCAATTGACCAAGTGTCGTAGGGTTCAGGCAATAGGGTTCCCCCAGGCAATCAAATTTCACCAGGCATTTTTGGTTTAGAGTCTGTGACGATCCGATTAAAAATTGCCTCAGGCAAAGTAGACCAAAGTGCAATTGACCAAGTGTCGTAGGGTTCAGGCAATAGGGTTCCCCCAGGCAATCAAATTTTGGTCTACTTTGCCCCAGGCAAAGACCAAAAGGTTTTGGTCTACTTGCCCCAGGCAAAGTAGACCAAAGTGCAATTGACCAAGTGTCGTAGGGTTCAGGCAATAGGTTTCCCCGAGGCAATCCAAATTTCACCAGGCATTTTTGGTTTAGAGTCTGTGACGATCCGATTAAAAATTGCCTCAGGCAAAGTAGACCAAAGTGCAATTGACCAAGTGTCGTAGGGTTCAGGCAATAGGGTTCCCCCAGGCAATCAAATTTCACCAGGCATTTTTGGTTTAGAGTCTGTGACGATCCGATTAAAAATTGCCTCAGGCAAAGTAGACCAAAGTGCAATTGACCAAGTGTCGTAGGGTTCAGGCAATAGGGTTCCCCCAGGCAATCAAATTTCACCAGGCATTTTTGGTTTAGAGTCTGTGACGATCCGATTAAAAATTGCCTCAGGCAAAGTAGACCAAAGTGCAATTGACCAAGTGTCGTAGGGTTCAGGCAATAGGGACGTACAGGACTTGCACCTTCTGTGGAACCTCTGTCAAGGGGACTTGTTTGAGACAAAAGATCAAAGTTTACGACTTATACGCTACACCTCATAATGCCTGAGGCAAAACGATTTAGCGATGGACTTTTCCCTTTTCACTCGCCGTTACTGGGGGAATCCTATTTAGTTTCTTTTCCTCCGCTTACTGATATGCTTAAGTTCAGCGGGTGCTCTCGACTGAGTTCAGGTCAAAATTGTTTGATTTTCACAGTTAGATTTAATACATGAATAAACAAAAATCCTTTTAAAATATAAAGCAACAACATCATTATAGAAATTAAAGCTTCCGCTATAAGAGAAAATGACCCTGAACCAGACGTTGCAAAGAGTTTGACCTCAATGCGGCCATTTGCGTTCAAAACTTTTGTGCTCAATACTTCTGCAGTTCGCAATAATTATCGCAGTTTGCTGCGTTCTTCATCGATCCACGAGCCTAGTGATCCACCGATAAGGGTAGAATTTTAGTTTTTTTTTTAAAATGTAGAGAAAAAAAGGTTGCTGGCGGCCTCACTTAAGAGGCTCATTAGGTCTTAAACTCATTAGAGTCCTAACATGTCACCACATATACAGCCACGGACGTTCACAACCGTATCAGCAACACTTAGACACCAGCGACAGCCGTTTCACAACGATCATTTCATTGCGAATTCAAATTTGAACATCACATAAAGTAATGATCCAGCAGCAGGTTCACCTACAGCTACCTTGTTACGACTTTTGCCCGGTTCAAGCCACTGCGATTAAATTGGTTTCCATCAAAGTAATTTAGAAAAATTAAATCAACGGTCCCCAAATTTCTCGAAATGGCTCAGTCCCGGGCAGCGACGGGCGGTGTGTACAAAGGGCAGGGACGTAATCAACGCGAGCTGATGACTCGCACTTACTTGGAATTCCTCGTTCCCGGGAAAAAATTGCAATTTCCGATCCCAACCACGGCAAATTTTCAATGGTTTACCGCCCCTTTCAGGGTAGGACAAGCACGTTGATTTTGCCAGTGTAGCGCGCGTGCAGCCCCGGACATCTAAGGGCATCACAGACCTGTTATTGCTCAATTTCTTTCGGCTGAACGCCGCAAATCCCTCTAAGAAGCTGTATACACTAAGAGTATGTACCAACTATTTAGTAGGTTAGAGTCTCGCTCGTTATCGGAATAAACCAGACAAATCACTCCACGAACTAAGAACGGCCATGCACCACCATCCACTGAATCATGAAAAAGCTATCAATCTGTCAATCCTCACAGTGTCCGGGCCGGGTGAGTTTCCCGTGTTGAGTCAAATTAAGCCGCAGGCTCCACTCCTGGTGGTGCCCTTCCGTCAATTCCTTTAAGTTTCAGCTTTGCAACCATACTTCCCCGGAACCGGAAGACTTTCGTTTCCGGGAAGCTCCCCACCAAGGCAATATAATTTCCATCGGCGGATCGCTAGTTGGCATCGTTTACGGTCAGAACTAGGGCGGTATCTGATCGCCTTCGAACCTCTGACTTTCGTTCTTGATTAATAAAAACATTCTTGGCAAATGCTTTCGCTGTAGTTTGTCTGGCCACGGTCCAAGAATTTCACCTCTCACGGGACCATACAAATGCCCCCGTTTGTCTCTGTTAACCATTATCTCAGTCCGTAAAACCAATAAAACTGAACCGAAATCATTTTCTATTATTCCATGCACGATCATTCAAGCGAAAACGCCTGTTTGAAGCACTCTGATTTGTTCAAAGTAAACTTGCAATGCCTGTTAAGAATCCTGTTAAGGACTCAAAACCGAACATTACGATAAATCGATAACACCTAGAGACACCAGAAGGGTTCCAAGGTATCGATACGAATCCAACCATGAGCTTTCTAACCGCAGCAATAATTCTATGTATTTGCAGAGCTGGAATTACCGCGGCTGCTGGCACCAGACTTGCCCTCTGCTTGATACTCGTTAAAGGGTTTAAATTGTACCCATTCCGATGACCGGCCTCAAAGAGAACAGTCTCGTTATTTCTCGTCACTACCTCCTCGAGCCGAGAGTGGGTAATTTGCGCGCCTGCTGCCATCCTTAGACGTAGTGGCCATTTCTCAGGCCCCTTCTCCGGAGTCGAACCTGATCCTCCGTTATCCGTCACCACCACGGGAGTCGATTATGCTCCCGTCAAGTTGATAAAGTGGACGCTTGAAAGACACGCCGCCGGCACAAGGCCATGCGGTCAGCTAAGTTATTCTGAGTCAACAAGAAGCAGCCGAAGCCGCGTGGTTTTGTTCTAATAAATGCGCTTTTCCGTAAGGACAAAGCTTTTAGTGCATGTATTAGCTCTAGCTTTTCCACAGTTATCCATTTAGACAATCTTTTCCACAGTTATCCATTTAGACAATCAAGATCAAGTAAATAATGGCCATTGTAATGAGCCGTTCGCGGTTTCTCGATAAACGATTAAACTTATACATGCATGGCTTAATCTTTGAAATAAACACATCAGTTCAGGCAGGATCAACCAGATATATTTTATTTGGGTATTGAGCAAAGCTTGAATTACCGAGACTGCTGGTAATTAGGCTGTCATCAATAGTGATTACCTTGAGAATTTTAGAATTCAAAATCCGAAATAAAAGTCGAAAATTAAAAATTAATGACAGCTGATAACATACTAAATATCCTTTGCAAAAGAATGTCAATAATTAATTATAATTATAAATTCACAAAAGTTATAATCGGCTAAATTTAAACAATTGCCAGAAGCCAAATTAATTTTGCAGCGAGAGTCAATAAAGGATTGTTAGAAGTTTATTGTTATAAGTTTAATTTTATAAACTTTAAAAGTTTTAAAAAATAAATAACAATAAACTTTATTCTTCAAAAAACAAAGCTTATTATAATAATAAACTTTAAATTTTTCAAAAAATTTTTTTAATCCTATTATTTCTCTCCACGAGTTTCTAGATTAGCCCAATTTGAGTTTTCCTTTAAACCATTCCCGCGAACAGCGAACATCGAAATCCACGCCCACTTTGCCTCAGCGAAATTTGTTTTAAATATTAAGAAATTGACAACCCATTGATTACGACCATACCGCGTTGAAAGCACGCCATCCCGTCCGATCTGGCAAGTTAAGCAACGCTGGGCTTCCTTAGTACTTGGAACGGAGACGTCCTGGGAATCGGGAGTGTCGTAATCTTTTTTTTAATGATTTGGCAAAAACTTGAGCCAATGAAAACAAATAAGACTATCAAAAACATATTTAATTTTTTTTTAAATATTGTAGTTGGCTTCTACGCTGGGCTTCCTTAGTCAACTTAGCCTGGAAAATTCTTTTAAAGATGAAATTGCCTGAAATTGCCTGGGGGAACCTATTGCCTGAACCCTACGACACTTGGTCAATTGCACTTTGGTCTACTTTGCCTGAGGCAATTTTTAATCGGATCGTCACAGACTCTAAACCAAAAATGCCTGGTGAAATTTGATTGCCTGGGGGAACCCTATTGCCTGAACCCTACGACACTTGGTCAATTGCACTTTGGTTCACTTTGCCTGAGGCAATTTTTAATCGGATCGTCACAGACTCTAAACCAAAAATGCCTGGTGAAATTTGATTGCCTGGGGGAACCCTATTGCCTGAACCCTACGACACTTGGTCAATTGCACTTTGGTCTACTTTGCCTGAGGCAATTTTTAATCGGATCGTCACAGACTCTAAACCAAAAATGCCTGGTGAAATTTGATTGCCTGGGGGAAACCTATTGCCTGAACCCTACGACACTTGGTCAATTGCACTTTGGTCTACTTTGCCTGGGGGCAAAGTAGACCAAAACTTTTTGGTCTTTGCCTGGGGCAAAGTAGACCAAAATTTGATTGCCTGGGGAACCCTATTGCCTGAACCCTACGACACTTGGTCAATTGCACTTTGGTCTACTTTGCCTGAGGCAATTTTTAATCGGATCGTCACAGACTCTAAACCAAAAATGCCTGGTGAAATTTGATTGCCTGGGGGAACCCTATTGCCTGAACCCTACGACACTTGGTCAATTGCACTTTGGTCTACTTTGCCTGAGGCAATTTTAATCGGATCGTCACAGACTCTAAACCAAAAATGCCTGGTGAAATTTGATTGCCTGGGGGAACCCTATTGCCTGAACCCTACGACACTTGGTCAATTGCACTTTGGTCTACTTTGCCTGAGGCAATTTTTAATCGGATCGTCACAGACTCTAAACCAAAAATGCCTGGTGAAATTTGATTGCCTTGGGGAAACCTATTGCCTGAACCCTACGACACTTGGTCAATTGCACTTTGGTCTACTTTGCCTGGGGGC
The DNA here is from genome assembly GCA_036172945.1 of Meloidogyne incognita. Taxonomy (NCBI): domain Eukaryota; kingdom Metazoa; phylum Nematoda; class Chromadorea; order Rhabditida; family Meloidogynidae; genus Meloidogyne; species Meloidogyne incognita. Next base: position 7,456,441 of record JARQAC010000002.1, read on the forward strand.
AAAGTAGACCAAAACTTTGTCTACTTTGCCTGGGGCAAAGTAGACCAAAATTTGATTGCCTGGGGAACCCTATTGCCTGAACCCTACGACACTTGGTCAATTGCACTTTGGTCTACTTTGCCTGAGGCAATTTTTAATCGGATCGTCACAGACTCTAAACCAAAAATGCCTGGTGAAATTTGATTGCCTGGGGGAACCCTATTGCCTGAACCCTACGACACTTGGTCAATTGCACTTTGGTCTACTTTGCCTGAGGCAATTTTTAATCGGATCGTCACAGACTCTAAACCAAAAATGCCTGGTGAAATTTGATTGCCTGGGGGAACCCTATTGCCTGAACCCTACGACACTTGGTCAATTGCACTTTGGTCTACTTTGCCTGAGGCAATTTTTAATCGGATCGTCACAGACTCTAAACCAAAAATGCCTGGTGAAATTTGATTGCCTGGGGGAAACCTATTGCCTGAACCCTACGACACTTGGTCAATTGCACTTTGGTCTACTTTGCCTGGGGGCAAAGTAGACCAAAACTTTTTGGTCTTTGCCTGGGGCAAAGTAGACCAAAAATTTGATTGCCTGGGGGAACCCTATTGCCTGAACCCTACGACACTTGGTCAATTGCACTTTGGTCTACTTTGCCTGAGGCAATTTTTAATCGGATCGTCACAGACTCTAAACCAAAAATGCCTGGTGAAATTTGATTGCCTGGGGGAACCCTATTGCCTGAACCCTACGACACTTGGTCAATTGCACTTTGGTCTACTTTGCCTGAGGCAATTTTTAATCGGATCGTCACAGACTCTAAAACCAAAAAAATGCCTGGTGAAATTTGATTGCCTGGGGGAACCCTATTGCCTGAACCCTACGACACTTGGTCAATTGCACTTTGGTCTACTTTGCCTGAGGCAATTTTTAATCGGATCGTCACAGACTCTAAACCAAAAATGCCTGGTGAAATTTGATTGCCTGGGGGAAACCTATTGCCTGAACCCTACGACACTTGGTCAATTGCACTTTGGTCTACTTTGCCTGGGGGCAAAGTAGACCAAAACTTTTTGGTCTACTTTGCCTGGGGCAAAGTAGACCAAAATTTGATTGCCTGGGGGAACCCTATTGCCTGAACCCTACGACACTTGGTCAATTGCACTTTGGTCTACTTTGCCTGAGGCAATTTTTAATCGGATCGTCACAGACTCTAAACCAAAAATGCCTGGTGAAATTTGATTGCCTGGGGGAAACCTATTGCCTGAACCCTACGACACTTGGTCAATTGCACTTTGGTCTACTTTGCCTGGGGCAAAGTAGACCAAAACTTTTTGGTCTTTGCCTGGGGCAAAGTAGACCAAAATTTGATTGCCTGGGGGAACCCTATTGCCTGAACCCTACGACACTTGGTCAATTGCACTTTGGTCTACTTTGCCTGAGGCAATTTTTAATCGGATCGTCACAGACTCTAAACCAAAAATGCCTGGTGAAATTTGATTGCCTGGGGGTGCCTGTTATGCCTGTTAAGAATCCTGTTAAGGACTCAAAACCGAACATTACGATAAATCGATAACACCTAGAGACACCCGAAGGGTTCCAAGGTATCGATACGAATCCAACTATGAGCTTTCTAACCGCAGCAATAATTCTATGTATTTGCAGAGCTGGAATTACCGCGGCTGCTGGCACCAGACTTGCCCTCTGCTTGATACTCGTTAAAGGGTTTAAATTGTACCCATTCCGATGACCGGCCTCAAAGAGAACAGTCTCGTTATTTCTCGTCACTACCTCCTCGAGCCGAGAGTGGGTAATTTGCGCGCCTGCTGCCATCCTTAGACGTAGTGGCCATTTCTCAGGCCCCTTCTCCGGAGTCGAACCCTGATCCTCCGTTATCCGTCACCACCACGGGAGTCGATTATGCTCCCGTCAAGTTGATAAAGTGGACGCTTGAAAGACACGCCGCCGGCACAAGGCCATGCGGTCAGCTAAGTTATTCTGAGTCAACAAGAAGCAGCCGAAGCCGCGTGGTTTTGTTCTAATAAATGCGCTTTTCCGTAAGGACAAAGCTTTAGTGCATGTATTAGCTCTAGCTTTTCCACAGTTATCCATTTAGACAATAAAGATCAAGTAAATAATGGCCATTGTAATGAGCCGTTCGCTGTTTCTCGATAAACGATTAAACTTATACATGCATGGCTTAATCTTTGAAATAAACACATCAGTTCAGGCAGGATCAACCAGATATCTTTTATTTAGGTATTTAGCAAAGCTTGAATTACCGAGACTGCTGGTAATTAAGCTGTCATTAACTATTGCCTGAACCCTACGACACTTGGTCAATTGCACTTTGGTCTACTTTTGCCTGAGGCAATTTTTAATCGGATCGTCACAGACTCTAAACCAAAAATGCCTGGTGAAATTTGATTGCCTGGGGGAACCCTATTGCCTGAACCCTACGACACTTGGCCTACGACACTTGGATAAACAGGTCTATAGTATATAAAAAAGACAAATCATCCGATCAAGGGCTAAGTCTCAACAGATCGCAGCGAAGAGCTGCTCTACTGATTACAACCCCTGACCAGTATTCAAGTCGTATACAAGTGATTTTGCGCCCCGACGTTACACATGCACGAGGAGTGCTAAGCTTTTAGCAACCAACTACCAATTATAGTAGAAAGAAAATGCCAGATACTGGGGCTTGTACTACCACAAAAAATGGCATACATTTTGCCTTCCGACACCGGAGAGCGATATATATTGCTATCATGACTGGGCGGGATTCTGACTTAGAGGCGTTCAGTCATAATCCCTCAGATGGTAGCTTCGCGCCATTGGCCTATCGACCAAGCACATGAACCAAATGTCTGAACCTGCGGTTCCTCTCGTACTAAGCAGGATTACCATCATAGCAACAAGTATTTAGTAGGGTAAAACTAACCTGTCTCACGACGGTCTAAACCCAGCTCACGTTCCCTATTGGTGGGTGAACAATCCAACGCTTGGCGAATTCTGCTTCGCAATGATAGGAAGAGCCGACATCGAAGGATCAAAAAGCGACGTCGCTATGGACGCTTGGCCGCCACAAGTACTTGGAACGGAGAGTAGTACTTGGAACGGAGACGTCCTGGGAATCGGGAGTGTCGTAATCTTTTTTTAATGATTTGGCAAAAACTTGAGTCAATGAAAACAAATGAGACTATCAAAAACATATTTAATTTTTTTTAAATATTGTAGTTGGCTTCTACGCTGGGCTTCCTTAGTCAACTTAGCCTGGAAAATTCTTTTTTAAAGATGAAATTGCCTGAAATTGCCTGGGGGAACCCTATTGCCTGAACCCTACGACACTTGGTCAATTGCACTTTGGTCTACTTTGCCTGAGGCAATTTTTAATCGGATCGTCACAGACTCTAAACCAAAAATGCCTGGTGAAATTTGATTGCCTGGGGGAACCCTATTGCCTGAACCCTACGACACTTGGTCAATTGCACTTTGGTCTACTTTGCCTGAGGCAATTTTTAATCGGATCGTCACAGACTCTAAACCAAAAATGCCTGGTGAAATTTGATTGCCTGGGGAACCCTATTGCCTGAACCCTACGACACTTGGTCAATTGCACTTTGGTCTACTTTGCCTGAGGCAATTTTTAATCGGATCGTCACAGACTCTAAACCAAAAATGCCTGGTGAAATTTGATTGCCTGGGGAAACCTATTGCCTGAACCCTACGACACTTGGTCAATTGCACTTTGGTCTACTTTGCCTGGGGGCAAAGTAGACCAAAACTTTTTGGTCTTTGCCTGGGGCAAAGTAGACCAAAATTTGATTGCCTGGGGGAACCCTATTGCCTGAACCCTACGACACTTGGTCAATTGCACTTTGGTCTACTTTGCCTGAGGCAATTTTTAATCGGATCGTCACAGACTCTAAACCAAAAATGCCTGGTGAAATTTGATTGCCTGGGGGAACCCTATTGCCTGAACCCTACGACACTTGGTCAATTGCACTTTGGTCTACTTTGCCTGAGGCAATTTTTAATCGGATCGTCACAGACTCTAAACCAAAAATGCCTGGTGAAATTTGATTGCCTGGGGGAACCCTATTGCCTGAACCCTACGACACTTGGTCAATTGCACTTTGGTCTACTTTGCCTGAGGCAATTTTTAATCGGATCGTCACAGACTCTAAACCAAAAATGCCTGGTGAAATTTGATTGCCTGGGGGAAACCTATTGCCTGAACCCTACGACACTTGGTCAATTGCACTTTGGTCTACTTTGCCTGGGGGCAAAGTAGACCAAAACTTTTTGGTCTACTTTGCCTGGGGCAAAGTAGACCAAAATTTGATTGCCTGGGGGAACCCTATTGCCTGAACCCTACGACACTTGGTCAATTGCACTTTGGTCTACTTTGCCTGAGGCAATTTTTAATCGGATCGTCACAGACTCTAAACCAAAAATGCCTGGTGAAATTTGATTGCCTGGGGGAACCCTATTGCCTGAACCCTACGACACTTGGTCAATTGCACTTTGGTCTACTTTGCCTGAGGCAATTTTTAATCGGATCGTCACAGACTCTAAACCAAAAATGCCTGGTGAAATTTGATTGCCTGGGGGTGCCTGTTATGCCTGTTAAGAATCCTGTTAAGGACTCAAAACCGAACATTACGATAAATCGATAACACCTAGAGACACCCGAAGGGTTCCAAGGTATCGATACGAATCCAACTATGAGCTTTCTAACCGCAGCAATAATTCTATGTATTTGCAGAGCTGGAATTACCGCGGCTGCTGGCACCAGACTTGCCCTCTGCTTGATACTCGTTAAAGGGTTTAAATTGTACCCATTCCGATGACCGGCCTCAAAGAGAACAGTCTCGTTATTTCTCGTCACTACCTCCTCGAGCCGAGAGTGGGTAATTTGCGCGCCTGCTGCCATCCTTAGACGTAGTGGCCATTTCTCAGGCCCCTTCTCCGGAGTCGAACCCTGATCCTCCGTTATCCGTCACCACCACGGGAGTCGATTATGCTCCCGTCAAGTTGATAAAGTGGACGCTTGAAAGACACGCCGCCGGCACAAGGCCATGCGGTCAGCTAAGTTATTCTGAGTCAACAAGAAGCAGCCGAAGCCGCGTGGTTTTGTTCTAATAAATGCGCTTTTCCGTAAGGACAAAGCTTTAGTGCATGTATTAGCTCTAGCTTTTCCACAGTTATCCATTTAGACAATAAAGATCAAGTAAATAATGGCCATTGTAATGAGCCGTTCGCGGTTTCTCGATAAACGATTAAACTTATACATGCATGGCTTAATCTTTGAAATAAACACATCAGTTCAGGCAGGATCAACCAGATATCTTTTATTTAGGTATTTAGCAAAGCTTGAATTACCGAGACTGCTGGTAATTAAGCTGTCATTAACTATTGCCTGAACCCTACGACACTTGGTCAATTGCACTTTGGTCTACTTTGCCTGAGGCAATTTTTAATCGGATCGTCACAGACTCTAAACCAAAAATGCCTGGTGAAATTTGATTGCCTGGGGGAACCCTATTGCCTGAACCCTACGACACTTGGCCTACGACACTTGGATAAACAGGTCTATAGTATATAAAAAAGACAAATCATCCGATCAAGGGCTAAGTCTCAACAGATCGCAGCGAAGAGCTGCTCTACTGATTACAACCCCCTGACCAGTATTCAAGTCGTATACAAGTGATTTTGCGCCCCGACGTTACACATGCACGAGGAGTGCTAAGCTTTTAGCAACCAACTACCAATTATAGTAGAAAGAAAATGCCAGATACTGGGGCTTGTACTACCACAAAAAATGGCATACATTTTGCCTTCCGACACCGGAGAGCGATATATATTGCTATCATGACTGGGCGGGATTCTGACTTAGAGGCGTTCAGTCATAATCCCTCAGATGGTAGCTTCGCGCCATTGGCCTATCGACCAAGCACATGAACCAAATGTCTGAACCTGCGGTTCCTCTCGTACTAAGCAGGATTACCATCATAGCAACAAGTATTTAGTAGGGTAAAACTAACCTGTCTCACGACGGTCTAAACCCAGCTC
>JARQAC010000002.1:7467500-7472500 GCA_036172945.1 Meloidogyne incognita
TCTAATCATTCGCTTTACCGAGTATAACTACTCTTGAGCTCCAGCTATCCTGGGGGAAACTTCAGAGGGAACCAGCTACTAGATGGTTCGATTAGTCTTTCGCCCCTATACCCAAGTCAGACGATCGATTTGCACGTCAGAACCGCTTCGGACTTCCACCAGAGTTTCCTCTGGCTTCGTCCTGCTCAGGAATAGTTCACCATCTTTCGGGTCTCACCGCGTACGCTCTTCCGCCACCCTACTGTAAACAGTTAGAATGGGGCCATGCTACACTTTTTTACAAGATCGCACATCAGACTCTAAAGAGTCATTTACTTTCATTTCGCTTTTAAGTTTTTAACACCCAAAAACTTGCGCACACGATAAACTCCTTGGTCCGTGTTTCAAGACGGGTCGGATAGATGACCGGCTTTTACATGGGGAACGAGTACGAGAGCATTAACTGGACCGAACTAATTGAAAAGCACGTGTCGCATGCGACCGTAACTTACACTCAGATCTGTCCAATAAATACACGTGAGCCATACTCAAATGCCCAAGACAAAAAATGCTAACACCGTTTGGGTACCAGCAAGCTGGCCTCAAAACGACGGAAACAAATCTGCCTCAAACATCCCCAAGCACCAATCAAGTAAATGCACCACAAAAAATTATGCTGATTCCCTCTGTCCCAATCTGGAGCTCAGAGGTCACAACATAAAAATAATGTAACTGAATAATTGAATGATACGCCGACTCTATCCGTTTCCACCTTACCGGTTTCACGTCCTCTTTAACTCTCTCTTCAAAGTGCTTTGCAACTTTCCTTCACAGTACTTGTTTGCTATCGGTCTCGTGGCAATATTAAGTCTTAGATGAAGTTTACCACCGACTTTGGGCTGCGATCCCAAACAACCCGACTCTAAAGCACGCAAATATCGATCAATTATCTCAACGTACAGGACTTGCACCTTCTGTGGAACCTCTGTCAAGGGGACTTGTTTGAGACAAAAGATCAAAGTTTACGACTTATACGCTACACCTCATAATGCCTGAGGCAAAACGATTTAGCGATGGACTTTTCCCTTTTCACTCGCCGTTACTGGGGAATCCTATTTAGTTTCTTTTCCTCCGCTTACTGATATGCTTAAGTTCAGCGGGTGCTCTCGACTGAGTTCAGGTCAAAATTGTTTGATTTTCACAGTTAGATTTAATACATGAATAAACAAAAATCCTTTTAAAATATAAAGCAACAACATCATTATAGAAATTAAAGCTTCCGCTATAAGAGAAAATGACCCTGAACCAGACGTTGCAAAGAGTTTGACCTCAATGCGGCCATTTGCGTTCAAAACTTTTGTGCTCAATACTTCTGCAGTTCGCAATAATTATCGCAGTTTGCTGCGTTCTTCATCGATCCACGAGCCTAGTGATCCACCGATAAGGGTAGAATTTTAGTTTTTTTTTAAAATGTAGAGAAAAAAAAGGTTGCTGGCGGCCTCACTTAAGAGGCTCATTAGGTCTTAAACTCATTAGAGTCCTAACATGTCACCACATATACAGCCACGGACGTTCACAACCGTATCAGCAACACTTAGACACCAGCGACAGCCGTTTCACAACGATCATTTCATTGCGAATTCAAATTTGAACATCACATAAAGTAATGATCCAGCAGCAGGTTCACCTACAGGTACCTTGTTACGACTTTTGCCCGGTTCAAGCCACTGCGATTAAATTGGTTTCCATCAAAGTAATTTAGAAAAATTAAATCAACGGTCCCCAAATTTCTCGAAATGGCTCAGTCCCGGGCAGCGACGGGCGGTGTGTACAAAGGGCAGGGACGTAATCAACGCGAGCTGATGACTCGCACTTACTTGGAATTCCTCGTTCACGGAAAATAATTGCAATTTCCGATCCCAATCACGGCAAATTTTCAATGGTTTACCCGCCCCTTTCAGGGTAGGACAAGCACGTTGATTTTGCCAGTGTAGCGCGCGTGCAGCCCCGGACATCTAAGGGCATCACAGACCTGTTATTGCTCAATTTCTTTCGGCTGAACGCCGCAAATCCCTCTAAGAAGCTGTATACACTAAGAGTATGTACCAACTATTTAGTAGGTTAGAGTCTCGCTCGTTATCGGAATAAACCAGACAAATCACTCCACGAACTAAGAACGGCCATGCACCACCATCCACTGAATCATGAAAAAGCTATCAATCTGTCAATCCTCACAGTGTCCGGGCCGGGTGAGTTTCCCCGTGTTGAGTCAAATTAAGCCGCAGGCTCCACTCCTGGTGGTGCCCTTCCGTCAATTCCTTTAAGTTTCAGCTTTGCAACCATACTTCCCCGGAACCGGAAGACTTTCGTTTCCGGGAAGCTCCCCACCAAGGCAATATAATTTCCATCGGCGGATCGCTAGTTGGCATCGTTTACGGTCAGAACTAGGGCGGTATCTGATCGCCTTCGAACCTCTGACTTTCGTTCTTGATTAATAAAAACATTCTTGGCAAATGCTTTCGCTGTAGTTTGTCTGGCCACGGTCCAAGAATTTCACCTCTCACGGGACCATACAAATGCCCCCGTTTGTCTCTGTTAACCATTATCTCAGTCCGTAAAACCAATAAAACTGAACCGAAATCATTTTCTATTATTCCATGCACGATCATTCAAGCGAAAACGCCTGTTTGAAGCACTCTGATTTGTTCAAAGTAAACTTGCAATGCCTGTTAAGAATCCTGTTAAGGACTCAAAACCGAACATTACGATAAATCGATAACACCTAGAGACACCCGAAGGGTTCCAAGGTATCGATACGAATCCAACTATGAGCTTTCTAACCGCAGCAATAATTCTATGTATTTGCAGAGCTGGAATTACCGCGGCTGCTGGCACCAGACTTGCCCTCTGCTTGATACTCGTTAAAGGGTTTAAATTGTACCCATTCCGATGACCGGCCTCAAAGAGAACAGTCTCGTTATTTCTCGTCACTACCTCCTCGAGCCGAGAGTGGGTAATTTGCGCGCCTGCTGCCATCCTTAGACGTAGTGGCCATTTCTCAGGCCCCTTCTCCGGAGTCGAACCCTGATCCTCCGTTATCCGTCACCACCACGGGAGTCGATTATGCTCCCGTCAAGTTGATAAAGTGGACGCTTGAAAGACACGCCGCCGGCACAAGGCCATGCGGTCAGCTAAGTTATTCTGAGTCAACAAGAAGCAGCCGAAGCCGCGTGGTTTTGTTCTAATAAATGCGCTTTTCCGTAAGGACAAAGCTTTAGTGCATGTATTAGCTCTAGCTTTTCCACAGTTATCCATTTAGACAATCAAGATCAAGTAAATAATGGCCATTGTAATGAGCCGTTCGCGGTTTCTCGATAAACGATTAAACTTATACATGCATGGCTTAATCTTTGAAATAAACACATCAGTTCAGGCAGGATCAACCAGATATCTTTTATTTAGGTATTTAGCAAAGCTTGAATTACCGAGACTGCTGGTAATTAAGCTGTCATTAATAATGATTACATTGATAATTTTAGAATTCAAAATCCCGAAATAAAAGTCGAAAATTAAAAATTAATGACAGCTGATAACATACTAAATATCCTTTGCAAAAGAATGTCAATAATTAATTATAATTATAAATTCACAAAAGTTATAATCGGCTAAATTCCTGACAATTGCCAGAAGCCAAATTAATTTTGCAGCGAGAGTCAATAAAGGATTGTTAGAAGTTTATTGTTATAAGTTTAATTTTATAAACTTTAAAAGTTTTAAAAAATAAATAACAATAAACTTTATTCTTCAAAAAACAAAGCTTATTATAATAATAAACTTTAAATTTTTCAAAAAATTTTTTAATCCTATTATTTCTCTCCACGAGTTTCTAGATTAGCCCAATTTGAGTTTTCCTTTAAACCATTCCCGCGAACAGCGAACATCGAAATCCACGCCCACTTTGCCTCAGCGAAATTTGTTTTAAATATTAAGAAATTGACAACCCATTGATTACGACCATACCGCGTTGAAAGCACGCCATCCCGTCCGATCTGGCAAGTTAAGCAACGCTGGGCTTCCTTAGTACTTGGAACGGAGACGTCCTGGGAATCGGGAGTGTCGTAATCTTTTTTAATGATTTTGCAAAAACTTGAGTCAATGAAAACAAATGAGACTATCAAAAACATATTTAATTTTTTTTAAATATTGTAGTTGGCTTCTACGCTGGGCTTCCTTAGTCAACTTAGCCTGGAAAATTCTTTTTAAAGATGAAATTGCCTGAAATTGCCTGGGGGAACCCTATTGCCTGAACCCTACGACACTTGGTCAATTGCACTTTGGTCTACTTTGCCTGAGGCAATTTTTAATCGGATCGTCACAGACTCTAAACCAAAAATGCCTGGTGAAATTTGATTGCCTGGGGGAACCCTATTGCCTGAACCCTACGACACTTGGTCAATTGCACTTTGGTCTACTTTGCCTGAGGCAATTTTTAATCGGATCGTCACAGACTCTAAACCAAAAATGCCTGGTGAAATTTGATTGCCTGGGGGAACCCTATTGCCTGAACCCTACGACACTTGGTCAATTGCACTTTGGTCTACTTTGCCTGAGGCAATTTTTAATCGGATCGTCACAGACTCTAAACCAAAAATGCCTGGTGAAATTTGATTGCCTGGGGGAAACCTATTGCCTGAACCCTACGACACTTGGTCAATTGCACTTTGGTCTACTTTGCCTGGGGGCAAAGTAGACCAAAACCTTTTGGTCTTTGCCTGGGGCAAAGTAGACCAAAATTTGATTGCCTGGGGGAACCCTATTGCCTGAACCCTACGACACTTGGTCAATTGCACTTTGGTCTACTTTGCCTGAGGCAATTTTTAATCGGATCGTCACAGACTCTAAACCAAAAATGCCTGGTGAAATTTGATTGCCTGGGGGAACCCTATTGCCTGAACCCTACGACACTTGGTCAATTGCACTTTGGTCTACTTTGCCTGAGGCAATTTTTAATCGGATCGTCA
>JARQAC010000002.1:7477500-7480000 GCA_036172945.1 Meloidogyne incognita
ACGGTCCCCAAATTTCTCGAAATGGCTCAGTCCCGGGCAGCGACGGGCGGTGTGTACAAAGGGCAGGGACGTAATCAACGCGAGCTGATGACTCGCACTTACTTGGAATTCCTCGTTCACGGAAAATAATTGCAATTTCCGATCCCAATCACGGCAAATTTTCAATGGTTTACCCGCCCCTTTCAGGGTAGGACAAGCACGTTGATTTTGCCAGTGTAGCGCGCGTGCAGCCCCGGACATCTAAGGGCATCACAGACCTGTTATTGCTCAATTTCTTTCGGCTGAACGCCGCAAATCCCTCTAAGAAGCTGTATACACTAAGAGTATGTACCAACTATTTAGTAGGTTAGAGTCTCGCTCGTTATCGGAATAAACCAGACAAATCACTCCACGAACTAAGAACGGCCATGCACCACCATCCACTGAATCATGAAAAAGCTATCAATCTGTCAATCCTCACAGTGTCCGGGCCGGGTGAGTTTCCCCGTGTTGAGTCAAATTAAGCCGCAGGCTCCACTCCTGGTGGTGCCCTTCCGTCAATTCCTTTAAGTTTCAGCTTTGCAACCATACTTCCCCCGGAACCGGAAGACTTTCGTTTCCGGGAAGCTCCCCACCAAGGCAATATAATTTCCATCGGCGGATCGCTAGTTGGCATCGTTTACGGTCAGAACTAGGGCGGTATCTGATCGCCTTCGAACCTCTGACTTTCGTTCTTGATTAATAAAAACATTCTTGGCAAATGCTTTCGCTGTAGTTTGTCTGGCCACGGTCCAAGAATTTCACCTCTCACGGGACCATACAAATGCCCCCGTTTGTCTCTGTTAACCATTATCTCAGTCCGTAAAACCAATAAAACTGAACCGAAATCATTTTCTATTATTCCATGCACGATCATTCAAGCGAAAACGCCTGTTTGAAGCACTCTGATTTGTTCAAAGTAAACTTGCAATGCCTGTTAAGAATCCTGTTAAGGACTCAAAACCGAACATTACGATAAATCGATAACACCTAGAGACACCCGAAGGGTTCCAAGGTATCGATACGAATCCAACTATGAGCTTTCTAACCGCAGCAATAATTCTATGTATTTGCAGAGCTGGAATTACCGCGGCTGCTGGCACCAGACTTGCCCTCTGCTTGATACTCGTTAAAGGGTTTAAATTGTACCCATTCCGATGACCGGCCTCAAAGAGAACAGTCTCGTTATTTCTCGTCACTACCTCCTCGAGCCGAGAGTGGGTAATTTGCGCGCCTGCTGCCATCCTTAGACGTAGTGGCCATTTCTCAGGCCCCTTCTCCGGAGTCGAACCCTGATCCTCCGTTATCCGTCACCACCACGGGAGTCGATTATGCTCCCGTCAAGTTGATAAAGTGGACGCTTGAAAGACACGCCGCCGGCACAAGGCCATGCGGTCAGCTAAGTTATTCTGAGTCAACAAGAAGCAGCCGAAGCCGCGTGGTTTTGTTCTAATAAATGCGCTTTTCCGTAAGGACAAAGCTTTAGTGCATGTATTAGCTCTAGCTTTTCCACAGTTATCCATTTAGACAATCAAGATCAAGTAAATAATGGCCATTGTAATGAGCCGTTCGCGGTTTCTCGATAAACGATTAAACTTATACATGCATGGCTTAATCTTTGAAATAAACACATCAGTTCAGGCAGGATCAACCAGATATCTTTTATTTAGGTATTTAGCAAAGCTTGAATTACCGAGACTGCTGGTAATTAAGCTGTCATTAATAATGATTACATTGATAATTTTAGAATTCAAAATCCCGAAATAAAAGTCGAAAATTAAAAATTAATGACAGCTGATAACATACTAAATATCCTTTGCAAAAGAATGTCAATAATTAATTATAATTATAAATTCACAAAAGTTATAATCGGCTAAATTCCTGACAATTGCCAGAAGCCAAATTAATTTTGCAGCGAGAGTCAATAAAGGATTGTTAGAAGTTTATTGTTATAAGTTTAATTTTATAAACTTTAAAAGTTTTAAAAAATAAATAACAATAAACTTTATTCTTCAAAAAACAAAGCTTATTATAATAATAAACTTTAAATTTTTCAAAAAATTTTTAATCCTATTATTTCTCTCCACGAGTTTCTAGATTAGCCCAATTTGAGTTTTCCTTTAAACCATTCCCGCGAACAGCGAACATCGAAATCCACGCCCACTTTGCCTCAGCGAAATTTGTTTTAAATATTAAGAAATTGACAACCCATTGATTACGACCATACCGCGTTGAAAGCACGCCATCCCGTCCGATCTGGCAAGTTAAGCAACGCTGGGCTTCCTTAGTACTTGGAACGGAGACGTCCTGGGAATCGGGAGTGTCGTAATCTTTTTTAATGATTTGGCAAAAACTTGAGTCAATGAAAACAAATGAGACTATCAAAAACATATTTAATTTTTTTTTAAATATTGTAGTTGGCTTCTACGCTGGGCTTCCTTAGTCAACTTAGCCTGGAAAATTCTTTTTTAAAGATGAAATT
>JARQAC010000002.1:7495000-7500000 GCA_036172945.1 Meloidogyne incognita
TGCGACCGTAACTTACACTCAGATCTGTCCAATAAATACACGTGAGCCATACTCAAATGCCCAAGACAAAAAATGCTAACACCGTTTGGGTACCAGCAAGCTGGCCTCAAAACGACGGAAACAAATCTGCCTCAAACATCCCCAAGCACCAATCAAGTAAATGCACCACAAAAAATTATGCTGATTCCCTCTGTCCCAATCTGGAGCTCAGAGGTCACAACATAAAAATAATGTAACTGAATAATTGAATGATACGCCGACTCTATCCGTTTCCACCTTACCGGTTTCACGTCCTCTTTAACTCTCTCTTCAAAGTGCTTTGCAACTTTCCTTCACAGTACTTGTTTGCTATCGGTCTCGTGGCAATATTAAGTCTTAGATGAAGTTTACCACCGACTTTGGGCTGCGATCCCAAACAACCCGACTCTAAAGCACGCAAATATCGATCAATTATCTCAACGTACAGGACTTGCACCTTCTGTGGAACCTCTGTCAAGGGGACTTGTTTGAGACAAAAGATCAAAGTTTAAGACTTATACGCTACACCTCATAATGCCTGAGGCAAAACGATTTAGCGATGGACTTTTCCCTTTTCACTCGCCGTTACTGGGGAATCCTATTTAGTTTCTTTTCCTCCGCTTACTGATATGCTTAAGTTCAGCGGGTGCTCTCGACTGAGTTCAGGTCAAAATTGTTTGATTTTCACAGTTAGATTTAATACATGAATAAACAAAAATCCTTTTAAAATATAAAGCAACAACATCATTATAGAAATTAAAGCTTCCGCTATAAGAGAAAATGACCCTGAACCAGACGTTGCAAAGAGTTTGACCTCAATGCGGCCATTTGCGTTCAAAACTTTTGTGCTCAATACTTCTGCAGTTCGCAATAATTATCGCAGTTTGCTGCGTTCTTCATCGATCCACGAGCCTAGTGATCCACCGATAAGGGTAGAATTTTAGTTTTTTTTTTAAAATGTAGAGAAAAAAGGTTGCTGGCGGCCTCACTTAAGAGGCTCATTAGGTCTTAAACTCATTAGAGTCCTAACATGTCACCACATATACAGCCACGGACGTTCACAACCGTATCAGCAACACTTAGACACCAGCGACAGCCGTTTCACAACGATCATTTCATTGCGAATTCAAATTTGAACATCACATAAAGTAATGATCCAGCAGCAGGTTCACCTACAGCTACCTTGTTACGACTTTTGCCCGGTTCAAGCCACTGATTAAATTGGTTTCCATCAAAGTAATTTAGAAAAATTAAATCAACGGTCCCCAAATTTCTCGAAATGGCTCAGTCCCGGGCAGCGACGGGCGGTGTGTACAAAGGGCAGGGACGTAATCAACGCGAGCTGATGACTCGCACTTACTTGGAATTCCTCGTTCACGGAAAATAATTGCAATTTCCGATCCCAATCACGGCAAATTTTCAATGGTTTACCCGCCCCTTTCAGGGTAGGACAAGCACGTTGATTTTGCCAGTGTAGCGCGCGTGCAGCCCCGGACATCTAAGGGCATCACAGACCTGTTATTGCTCAATTTCTTTCGGCTGAACGCCGCAAATCCCTCTAAGAAGCTGTATACACTAAGAGTATGTACCAACTATTTAGTAGGTTAGAGTCTCGCTCGTTATCGGAATAAACCAGACAAATCACTCCACGAACTAAGAACGGCCATGCACCACCATCCACTGAATCATGAAAAAGCTATCAATCTGTCAATCCTCACAGTGTCCGGGCCGGGTGAGTTTCCCCGTGTTGAGTCAAATTAAGCCGCAGGCTCCACTCCTGGTGGTGCCCTTCCGTCAATTCCTTTAAGTTTCAGCTTTGCAACCATACTTCCCCCGGAACCGGAAGACTTTCGTTTCCGGGAAGCTCCCCACCAAGGCAATATAATTTCCATCGGCGGATCGCTAGTTGGCATCGTTTACGGTCAGAACTAGGGCGGTATCTGATCGCCTTCGAACCTCTGACTTTCGTTCTTGATTAATAAAAACATTCTTGGCAAATGCTTTCGCTGTAGTTTGTCTGGCCACGGTCCAAGAATTTCACCTCTCACGGGACCATACAAATGCCCCCGTTTGTCTCTGTTAACCATTATCTCAGTCCGTAAAACCAATAAAACTGAACCGAAATCATTTTCTATTATTCCATGCACGATCATTCAAGCGAAAACGCCTGTTTGAAGCACTCTGATTTGTTCAAAGTAAACTTGCAATGCCTGTTAAGAATCCTGTTAAGGACTCAAAACCGAACATTACGATAAATCGATAACACCTAGAGACACCCGAAGGGTTCCAAGGTATCGATACGAATCCAACTATGAGCTTTCTAACCGCAGCAATAATTCTATGTATTTGCAGAGCTGGAATTACCGCGGCTGCTGGCACCAGACTTGCCCTCTGCTTGATACTCGTTAAAGGGTTTAAATTGTACCCATTCCGATGACCGGCCTCAAAGAGAACAGTCTCGTTATTTCTCGTCACTACCTCCTCGAGCCGAGAGTGGGTAATTTGCGCGCCTGCTGCCATCCTTAGACGTAGTGGCCATTTCTCAGGCCCCTTCTCCGGAGTCGAACCCTGATCCTCCGTTATCCGTCACCACCACGGGAGTCGATTATGCTCCCGTCAAGTTGATAAAGTGGACGCTTGAAAGACACGCCGCCGGCACAAGGCCATGCGGTCAGCTAAGTTATTCTGAGTCAACAAGAAGCAGCCGAAGCCGCGTGGTTTTGTTCTAATAAATGCGCTTTTCCGTAAGGACAAAGCTTTAGTGCATGTATTAGCTCTAGCTTTTCCACAGTTATCCATTTAGACAATCAAGATCAAGTAAATAATGGCCATTGTAATGAGCCGTTCGCGGTTTCTCGATAAACGATTAAACTTATACATGCATGGCTTAATCTTTGAAATAAACACATCAGTTCAGGCAGGATCAACCAGATATCTTTTATTTAGGTATTTAGCAAAGCTTGAATTACCGAGACTGCTGGTAATTAAGCTGTCATTAATAATGATTACATTGATAATTTTAGAATTCAAAATCCCGAAATAAAAGTCGAAAATTAAAAATTAATGACAGCTGATAACATACTAAATATCCTTTGCAAAAGAATGTCAATAATTAATTATAATTATAAATTCACAAAAGTTATAATCGGCTAAATTCCTGACAATTGCCAGAAGCCAAATTAATTTTGCAGCGAGAGTCAATAAAGGATTGTTAGAAGTTTATTGTTATAAGTTTAATTTTATAAACTTTAAAAGTTTTAAAAAATAAATAACAATAAACTTTATTCTTCAAAAAACAAAGCTTATTATAATAATAAACTTTAAATTTTTCAAAAAATTTTTAATCCTATTATTTCTCTCCACGAGTTTCTAGATTAGCCCAATTTGAGTTTTCCTTTAAACCATTCCCGCGAACAGCGAACATCGAAATCCACGCCCACTTTGCCTCAGCGAAATTTGTTTTAAATATTAAGAAATTGACAACCCATTGATTACGACCATACCGCGTTGAAAGCACGCCATCCCGTCCGATCTGGCAAGTTAAGCAACGCTGGGCTTCCTTAGTACTTGGAACGGAGACGTCCTGGGAATCGGGAGTGTCGTAATCTTTTTTAATGATTTGGCAAAAACTTGAGTCAATGAAAACAAATGAGACTATCAAAAACATATTTAATTTTTTTAAATATTGTAGTTGGCTTCTACGCTGGGCTTCCTTAGTCAACTTAGCCTGGAAAATTCTTTTTAAAGATGAAATTGCCTGAAATTGCCTGGGGGAACCCTATTGCCTGAACCCTACGACACTTGGTCAATTGCACTTTGGTCTACTTTGCCTGAGGCAATTTTTAATCGGATCGTCACAGACTCTAAACCAAAAATGCCTGGTGAAATTTGATTGCCTGGGGGAACCCTATTGCCTGAACCCTACGACACTTGGTCAATTGCACTTTGGTCTACTTTGCCTGAGGCAATTTTTAATCGGATCGTCACAGACTCTAAACCAAAAATGCCTGGTGAAATTTGATTGCCTGGGGGAACCCTATTGCCTGAACCCTACGACACTTGGTCAATTGCACTTTGGTCTACTTTGCCTGAGGCAATTTTTAATCGGATCGTCACAGACTCTAAACCAAAAATGCCTGGTGAAATTTGATTGCCTGGAGAAACCTATTGCCTGAACCCTACGACACTTGGTCAATTGCACTTTGGTCTACTTTGCCTGGGGGCAAAGTAGACCAAAACTTTTTGGTCTTTGCCTGGGGCAAAGTAGACCAAAATTTGATTGCCTGGGGGAACCCTATTGCCTGAACCCTACGACACTTGGTCAATTGCACTTTGGTCTACTTTGCCTGAGGCAATTTTTAATCGGATCGTCACAGACTCTAAACCAAAAATGCCTGGTGAAATTTGATTGCCTGGGGGAACCCTATTGCCTGAACCCTACGACACTTGGTCAATTGCACTTTGGTCTACTTTGCCTGAGGCAATTTTTAATCGGATCGTCACAGACTCTAAACCAAAAATGCCTGGTGAAATTTGATTGCCTGGGGGAACCCTATTGCCTGAACCCTACGACACTTGGTCAATTGCACTTTGGTCTACTTTGCCTGAGGCAATTTTTAATCGGATCGTCACAGACTCTAAACCAAAAATGCCTGGTGAAATTTGATTGCCTGGGGGAAACCTATTGCCTGAACCCTACGACACTTGGTCAATTGCACTTTGGTCTACTTTGCCTGGGGGCAAAGTAGACCAAAACTTTTGGCTCTACTTTGCCTGGGGCAAAGTAGACCAAAATTTGATTGCCTGGGGGAACCCTATTGCCTGAACCCTACGACACTTGGTCAATTGCACTTTGGTCTACTTTGCCTGAGGCAATTTTTAATCGGATCGTCACAGACTCTAAACCAAAAATGCCTGGTGAAATTTGATTGCCTGGGGGAACCCTATTGCCTGAACCCTACGACACTTGGTCAATTGCACTT
>JARQAC010000002.1:7510000-7515000 GCA_036172945.1 Meloidogyne incognita
CCTCAGGCAAAGTAGACCAAAGTGCAATTGACCAAGTGTCGTAGGGTTCAGGCAATAGGGTTCCCCCAGGCAATCAAATTTCACCAGGCATTTTTGGTTTAGAGTCTGTGACGATCCGATTAAAAATTGCCTCAGGCAAAGTAGACCAAAGTGCAATTGACCAAGTGTCGTAGGGTTCAGGCAATAGGGTTCCCCCAGGCAATCAAATTTTGGTCTACTTTGCCCCAGGCAAAGACCAAAAAGTTTTGGTCTACTTTGCCCCCAGGCAAAGTAGACCAAAGTGCAATTGACCAAGTGTCGTAGGGTTCAGGCAATAGGTTTCCCCCAGGCAATCAAATTTCACCAGGCATTTTTGGTTTAGAGTCTGTGACGATCCGATTAAAAATTGCCTCAGGCAAAGTAGACCAAAGTGCAATTGACCAAGTGTCGTAGGGTTCAGGCAATAGGGTTCCCCCAGGCAATCAAATTTCACCAGGCATTTTTGGTTTAGAGTCTGTGACGATCCGATTAAAAATTGCCTCAGGCAAAGTAGACCAAAGTGCAATTGACCAAGTGTCGTAGGGTTCAGGCAATAGGGTTCCCCCAGGCAATCAAATTTCACCAGGCATTTTTGGTTTAGAGTCTGTGACGATCCGATTAAAAATTGCCTCAGGCAAAGTAGACCAAAGTGCAATTGACCAAGTGTCGTAGGGTTCAGGCAATAGGGTTCCCCCAGGCAATCAAATTTTGGTCTACTTTGCCCCAGGCAAAGACCAAAAAGTTTTGGTCTACTTTGCCCCCAGGCAAAGTAGACCAAAGTGCAATTGACCAAGTGTCGTAGGGTTCAGGCAATAGGGTTCCCCCAGGCAATCAAATTTCACCAGGCATTTTTGGTTTAGAGTCTGTGACGATCCGATAAAAATTGCCTCAGGCAAAGTAGACCAAAGTGCAATTGACCAAGTGTCGTAGGGTTCAGGCAATAGGGTTCCCCCAGGCAATCAAATTTCACCAGGCATTTTTGGTTTAGAGTCTGTGACGATCCGATTAAAAATTGCCTCAGGCAAAGTAGACCAAAGTGCAATTGACCAAGTGTCGTAGGGTTCAGGCAATAGGGTTCCCCCAGGCAATCAAATTTCACCAGGCATTTTTGGTTTAGAGTCTGTGACGATCCGATTAAAAATTGCCTCAGGCAAAGTAGACCAAAGTGCAATTGACCAAGTGTCGTAGGGTTCAGGCAATAGGGTTCCCCCAGGCAATCAAATTTTGGTCTACTTTGCCCCAGGCAAAGTAGACCAAAGTTTTGGTCTACTTTGCCCCCAGGCAAAGTAGACCAAAGTGCAATTGACCAAGTGTCGTAGGGTTCAGGCAATAGGTTTCCCCCAGGCAATCAAATTTCACCAGGCATTTTTGGTTTAGAGTCTGTGACGATCCGATTAAAAATTGCCTCAGGCAAAGTAGACCAAAGTGCAATTGACCAAGTGTCGTAGGGTTCAGGCAATAGGGTTCCCCCAGGCAATCAAATTTCACCAGGCATTTTTGGTTTAGAGTCTGTGACGATCCGATTAAAAATTGCCTCAGGCAAAGTAGACCAAAGTGCAATTGACCAAGTGTCGTAGGGTTCAGGCAATAGGGTTCCCCCAGGCAATCAAATTTCACCAGGCATTTTTGGTTTAGAGTCTGTGACGATCCGATTAAAAATTGCCTCAGGCAAAGTAGACCAAAGTGCAATTGACCAAGTGTCGTAGGGTTCAGGCAATAGGGTTCCCCCAGGCAATCAAATTTTGGTCTACTTTGCCCCAGGCAAAGACCAAAAGTTTTGGTCTACTTTGCCCCCAGGCAAAGTAGACCAAAGTGCAATTGACCAAGTGTCGTAGGGTTCAGGCAATAGGTTTCCCCAAGGCAATCAAATTTCACCAGGCATTTTTGGTTTAGAGTCTGTGACGATCCGATTAAAAATTGCCTCAGGCAAAGTAGACCAAAGTGCAATTGACCAAGTGTCGTAGGGTTCAGGCAATAGGGTTCCCCCAGGCAATCAAATTTCACCAGGCATTTTTGGTTTAGAGTCTGTGACGATCCGATTAAAAATTGCCTCAGGCAAAGTAGACCAAAGTGCAATTGACCAAGTGTCGTAGGGTTCAGGCAATAGGGTTCCCCCAGGCAATCAAATTTCACCAGGCATTTTTGGTTTAGAGTCTGTGACGATCCGATTAAAAATTGCCTCAGGCAAAGTAGACCAAAGTGCAATTGACCAAGTGTCGTAGGGTTCAGGCAATAGGGTTCCCCCAGGCAATTTCAGGCAATTTCATCTTTAAAAAGAATTTTCCAGGCTAAGTTGACTAAGGAAGCCCAGCGTAGAAGCCAACTACAATATTTAAAAAATTAAATATGTTTTTGATAGTCTCATTTGTTTTCATTGACTCAAGTTTTTGCCAAATCATTAAAAAAAGATTACGACACTCCCGATTCCCAGGACGTCTCCGTTCCAAGTACTAAGGAAGCCCAGCGTTGCTTAACTTGCCAGATCGGACGGGATGGCGTGCTTTCAACGCGGTATGGTCGTAATCAATGGGTTGTCAATTTCTTAATATTTAAAACAAATTTCGCTGAGGCAAAGTGGGCGTGGATTTCGATGTTCGCTGTTCGCGGGAATGGTTTAAAGGAAAACTCAAATTGGGCTAATCTAGAAACTCGTGGAGAGAAATAATAGGATTAAAAAATTTTTTGAAAAATTTAAAGTTTATTATTATAATAAGCTTTGTTTTTTGAAGAATAAAGTTTATTGTTATTTATTTTTTAAAACTTTTAAAGTTTATAAAATTAAACTTATAACAATAAACTTCTAACAATCCTTTATTGACTCTCGCTGCAAAATTAATTTGGCTTCTGGCAATTGTCAGGAATTTAGCCGATTATAACTTTTGTGAATTTATAATTATAATTAATTATTGACATTCTTTTGCAAAGGATATTTAGTATGTTATCAGCTGTCATTAATTTTTAATTTTCGACTTTTATTTCGGGATTTTGAATTCTAAAATTATCAATGTAATCATTATTAATGACAGCTTAATTACCAGCAGTCTCGGTAATTCAAGCTTTGCTAAATACCTAAATAAAAGATATCTGGTTGATCCTGCCTGAACTGATGTGTTTATTTCAAAGATTAAGCCATGCATGTATAAGTTTAATCGTTTATCGAGAAACCGCGAACGGCTCATTACAATGGCCATTATTTACTTGATCTTGATTGTCTAAATGGATAACTGTGGAAAAGATTGTCTAAATGGATAACTGTGGAAAAGCTAGAGCTAATACATGCACTAAAGCTTTGTCCTTACGGAAAAGCGCATTTATTAGAACAAAACCACGCGGCTTCGGCTGCTTCTTGTTGACTCAGAATAACTTAGCTGACCGCATGGCCTTGTGCCGGCGGCGTGTCTTTCAAGCGTCCACTTTATCAACTTGACGGGAGCATAATCGACTCCCGTGGTGGTGACGGATAACGGAGGATCAGGGTTCGACTCCGGAGAAGGGGCCTGAGAAATGGCCACTACGTCTAAGGATGGCAGCAGGCGCGCAAATTACCCACTCTCGGCTCGAGGAGGTAGTGACGAGAAATAACGAGACTGTTCTCTTTGAGGCCGGTCATCGGAATGGGTACAATTTAAACCCTTTAACGAGTATCAAGCAGAGGGCAAGTCTGGTGCCAGCAGCCGCGGTAATTCCAGCTCTGCAAATACATAGAATTATTGCTGCGGTTAGAAAGCTCATAGTTGGATTCGTATCGATACCTTGGAACCCTTCTGGTGTCTCTAGGTGTTATCGATTTATCGTAATGTTCGGTTTTGAGTCCTTAACAGGATTCTTAACAGGCATTGCAAGTTTACTTTGAACAAATCAGAGTGCTTCAAACAGGCGTTTTCGCTTGAATGATCGTGCATGGAATAATAGAAAATGATTTCGGTTCAGTTTTATTGGTTTTACGGACTGAGATAATGGTTAACAGAGACAAACGGGGGCATTTGTATGGTCCCGTGAGAGGT
Organism: Meloidogyne incognita; assembly: GCA_036172945.1. Taxonomy (NCBI): domain Eukaryota; kingdom Metazoa; phylum Nematoda; class Chromadorea; order Rhabditida; family Meloidogynidae; genus Meloidogyne; species Meloidogyne incognita. Next base: position 7,514,023 of record JARQAC010000002.1, read on the forward strand.
GAAATTCTTGGACCGTGGCCAGACAAACTACAGCGAAAGCATTTGCCAAGAATGTTTTTATTAATCAAGAACGAAAGTCAGAGGTTCGAAGGCGATCAGATACCGCCCTAGTTCTGACCGTAAACGATGCCAACTAGCGATCCGCCGATGGAAATTATATTGCCTTGGTGGGGAGCTTCCCGGAAACGAAAGTCTTCCGGTTCCGGGGGAAGTATGGTTGCAAAGCTGAAACTTAAAGGAATTGACGGAAGGGCACCACCAGGAGTGGAGCCTGCGGCTTAATTTGACTCAACACGGGGAAACTCACCCGGCCCGGACACTGTGAGGATTGACAGATTGATAGCTTTTTCATGATTCAGTGGATGGTGGTGCATGGCCGTTCTTAGTTCGTGGAGTGATTTGTCTGGTTTATTCCGATAACGAGCGAGACTCTAACCTACTAAATAGTTGGTACATACTCTTAGTGTATACAGCTTCTTAGAGGGATTTGCGGCGTTCAGCCGAAAGAAATTGAGCAATAACAGGTCTGTGATGCCCTTAGATGTCCGGGGCTGCACGCGCGCTACACTGGCAAAATCAACGTGCTTGTCCTACCCTGAAAGGGGCGGGTAAACCATTGAAAATTTGCCGTGATTGGGATCGGAAATTGCAATTATTTTCCGTGAACGAGGAATTCCAAGTAAGTGCGAGTCATCAGCTCGCGTTGATTACGTCCCTGCCCTTTGTACACACCGCCCGTCGCTGCCCGGGACTGAGCCATTTCGAGAAATTTGGGGACCGTTGATTTAATTTTTCTAAATTACTTTGATGGAAACCAATTTAATCGCAGTGGCTTGAACCGGGCAAAAGTCGTAACAAGGTACCTGTAGGTGAACCTGCTGCTGGATCATTACTTTATGTGATGTTCAAATTTGAATTCGCAATGAAATGATCGTTGTGAAACGGCTGTCGCTGGTGTCTAAGTGTTGCTGATACGGT
>JARQAC010000002.1:7525000-7527500 GCA_036172945.1 Meloidogyne incognita
TCTACTTTGCCCCAGGCAAAGACCAAAAAGTTTTGGTCTACTTTGCCCCCAGGCAAAGTAGACCAAAGTGCAATTGACCAAGTGTCGTAGGGTTCAGGCAATAGGTTTCCCCAGGCAATCAAATTTCACCAGGCATTTTTGGTTTAGAGTCTGTGACGATCCGATTAAAAATTGCCTCAGGCAAAGTAGACCAAAGTGCAATTGACCAAGTGTCGTAGGGTTCAGGCAATAGGGTTCCCCCAGGCAATCAAATTTCACCAGGCATTTTTGGTTTAGAGTCTGTGACGATCCGATTAAAAATTGCCTCAGGCAAAGTAGACCAAAGTGCAATTGACCAAGTGTCGTAGGGTTCAGGCAATAGGGTTCCCCCAGGCAATCAAATTTCACCAGGCATTTTTGGTTTAGAGTCTGTGACGATCCGATTAAAAATTGCCTCAGGCAAAGTAGACCAAAGTGCAATTGACCAAGTGTCGTAGGGTTCAGGCAATAGGGTTCCCCCAGGCAATTTCAGGCAATTTCATCTTTAAAAAAGAATTTTCCAGGCTAAGTTGACTAAGGAAGCCCAGCGTAGAAGCCAACTACAATATTTAAAAAAATTAAATATGTTTTTGATAGTCTCATTTGTTTTCATTGACTCAAGTTTTTGCCAAATCATTAAAAAAAGATTACGACACTCCCGATTCCCAGGACGTCTCCGTTCCAAGTACTAAGGAAGCCCAGCGTTGCTTAACTTGCCAGATCGGACGGGATGGCGTGCTTTCAACGCGGTATGGTCGTAATCAATGGGTTGTCAATTTCTTAATATTTAAAACAAATTTCGCTGAGGCAAAGTGGGCGTGGATTTCGATGTTCGCTGTTCGCGGGAATGGTTTAAAGGAAAACTCAAATTGGGCTAATCTAGAAACTCGTGGAGAGAAATAATAGGATTAAAAAATTTTTTGAAAAATTTAAAGTTTATTATTATAATAAGCTTTGTTTTTTGAAGAATAAAGTTTATTGTTATTTATTTTTTAAAACTTTTAAAGTTTATAAAATTAAACTTATAACAATAAACTTCTAACAATCCTTTATTGACTCTCGCTGCAAAATTAATTTGGCTTCTGGCAATTGTCAGGAATTTAGCCGATTATAACTTTTGTGAATTTATAATTATAATTAATTATTGACATTCTTTTGCAAAGGATATTTAGTATGTTATCAGCTGTCATTAATTTTTAATTTTCGACTTTTATTTCGGGATTTTGAATTCTAAAATTATCAATGTAATCATTATTAATGACAGCTTAATTACCAGCAGTCTCGGTAATTCAAGCTTTGCTAAATACCTAAATAAAAGATATCTGGTTGATCCTGCCTGAACTGATGTGTTTATTTCAAAGATTAAGCCATGCATGTATAAGTTTAATCGTTTATCGAGAAACCGCGAACGGCTCATTACAATGGCCATTATTTACTTGATCTTGATTGTCTAAATGGATAACTGTGGAAAAGCTAGAGCTAATACATGCACTAAAGCTTTGTCCTTACGGAAAAGCGCATTTATTAGAACAAAACCACGCGGCTTCGGCTGCTTCTTGTTGACTCAGAATAACTTAGCTGACCGCATGGCCTTGTGCCGGCGGCGTGTCTTTCAAGCGTCCACTTTATCAACTTGACGGGAGCATAATCGACTCCCGTGGTGGTGACGGATAACGGAGGATCAGGGTTCGACTCCGGAGAAGGGGCCTGAGAAATGGCCACTACGTCTAAGGATGGCAGCAGGCGCGCAAATTACCCACTCTCGGCTCGAGGAGGTAGTGACGAGAAATAACGAGACTGTTCTCTTTGAGGCCGGTCATCGGAATGGGTACAATTTAAACCCTTTAACGAGTATCAAGCAGAGGGCAAGTCTGGTGCCAGCAGCCGCGGTAATTCCAGCTCTGCAAATACATAGAATTATTGCTGCGGTTAGAAAGCTCATAGTTGGATTCGTATCGATACCTTGGAACCCTTCGGGTGTCTCTAGGTGTTATCGATTTATCGTAATGTTCGGTTTTGAGTCCTTAACAGGATTCTTAACAGGCATTGCAAGTTTACTTTGAACAAATCAGAGTGCTTCAAACAGGCGTTTTCGCTTGAATGATCGTGCATGGAATAATAGAAAATGATTTCGGTTCAGTTTTATTGGTTTTACGGACTGAGATAATGGTTAACAGAGACAAACGGGGGCATTTGTATGGTCCCGTGAGAGGTGAAATTCTTGGACCGTGGCCAGACAAACTACAGCGAAAGCATTTGCCAAGAATGTTTTTATTAATCAAGAACGAAAGTCAGAGGTTCGAAGGCGATCAGATACCGCCCTAGTTCTGACCGTAAACGATGCCAACTAGCGATCCGCCGATGGAAATTATATTGCCTTGGTGGGGAGCTTCCCGGAAACGAAAGTCTTCCGGTTCCGGGAAGACTTTCATCATAGCTTTTTCATGATTCAGTGGATGGTGGTGCATGGCCGTTCTTAGTT
>JARQAC010000002.1:7532500-7537500 GCA_036172945.1 Meloidogyne incognita
GCAATAGGGTTCCCCCAGGCAATCAAATTTCACCAGGCATTTTTGGTTTAGAGTCTGTGACGATCCGATTAAAAATTGCCTCAGGCAAAGTAGACCAAAGTGCAATTGACCAAGTGTCGTAGGGTTCAGGCAATAGGGTTCCCCCAGGCAATCAAATTTTGGTCTACTTTGCCCCAGGCAAAGACCAAAAAGTTTTGGTCTACTTTGCCCCCAGGCAAAGTAGACCAAAGTGCAATTGACCAAGTGTCGTAGGGTTCAGGCAATAGGTTTCCCCAGGCAATCAAATTTCACCAGGCATTTTTGGTTTAGAGTCTGTGACGATCCGATTAAAAATTGCCTCAGGCAAAGTAGACCAAAGTGCAATTGACCAAGTGTCGTAGGGTTCAGGCAATAGGGTTCCCCCAGGCAATCAAATTTCACCAGGCATTTTTGGTTTAGAGTCTGTGACGATCCGATTAAAAATTGCCTCAGGCAAAGTAGACCAAAGTGCAATTGACCAAGTGTCGTAGGGTTCAGGCAATAGGGTTCCCCAGGCAAGAAGCTCTCCCGAGGCATTTTTGGTTTAGAGTCTGTGACGATCCGATTAAAAATTGCCTCAGGCAAAGTAGACCAAAGTGCAATTGACCAAGTGTCGTAGGGTTCAGGCAATAGGGTTCCCCAGGCAATTTCAGGCAATTTCATCTTTAAAAAGAATTTTCCAGGCTAAGTTGACTAAGGAAGCCCAGCGTAGAAGCCAACTACAATATTTAAAAAAAAATTAAATATGTTTTTGATAGTCTCATTTGTTTTCATTGACTCAAGTTTTTGCCAAATCATTAAAAAAGATTACGACACTCCCGATTCCCAGGACGTCTCCGTTCCAAGTACTAAGGAAGCCCAGCGTTGCTTAACTTGCCAGATCGGACGGGATGGCGTGCTTTCAACGCGGTATGGTCGTAATCAATGGGTTGTCAATTTCTTAATATTTAAAACAAATTTCGCTGAGGCAAAGTGGGCGTGGATTTCGATGTTCGCTGTTCGCGGGAATGGTTTAAAGGAAAACTCAAATTGGGCTAATCTAGAAACTCGTGGAGAGAAATAATAGGATTAAAAAATTTTTTGAAAAATTTAAAGTTTATTATTATAATAAGCTTTGTTTTTTGAAGAATAAAGTTTATTGTTATTTATTTTTTAAAACTTTTAAAGTTTATAAAATTAAACTTATAACAATAAACTTCTAACAATCCTTTATTGACTCTCGCTGCAAAATTAATTTGGCTTCTGGCAATTGTCAGGAATTTAGCCGATTATAACTTTTGTGAATTTATAATTATAATTAATTATTGACATTCTTTTGCAAAGGATATTTAGTATGTTATCAGCTGTCATTAATTTTTAATTTTCGACTTTTATTTCGGGATTTTGAATTCTAAAATTATCAATGTAATCATTATTAATGACAGCTTAATTACCAGCAGTCTCGGTAATTCAAGCTTTGCTAAATACCTAAATAAAAGATATCTGGTTGATCCTGCCTGAACTGATGTGTTTATTTCAAAGATTAAGCCATGCATGTATAAGTTTAATCGTTTATCGAGAAACCGCGAACGGCTCATTACAATGGCCATTATTTACTTGATCTTGATTGTCTAAATGGATAACTGTGGAAAAGCTAGAGCTAATACATGCACTAAAGCTTTGTCCTTACGGAAAAGCGCATTTATTAGAGGCAATCAAACACCCCAGGCAATCAAATTTTGGTCTACTTTGCCCCAGGCAAAGTAGACCAAAGTTTTGGTCTACTTTGCCCCCAGGCAAAGTAGACCAAAGTGCAATTGACCAAGTGTCGTAGGGTTCAGGCAATAGGTTTCCCCCAGGCAATCAAATTTCACCAGGCATTTTTGGTTTAGAGTCTGTGACGATCCGATTAAAAATTGCCTCAGGCAAAGTAGACCAAAGTGCAATTGACCAAGTGTCGTAGGGTTCAGGCAATAGGGTTCCCCCAGGCAATCAAATTTCACCAGGCATTTTTGGTTTAGAGTCTGTGACGATCCGATTAAAAATTGCCTCAGGCAAAGTAGACCAAAGTGCAATTGACCAAGTGTCGTAGGGTTCAGGCAATAGGGTTCCCCCAGGCAATCAAATTTCACCAGGCATTTTTGGTTTAGAGTCTGTGACGATCCGATTAAAAATTGCCTCAGGCAAAGTAGACCAAAGTGCAATTGACCAAGTGTCGTAGGGTTCAGGCAATAGGGTTCCCCCAGGCAATCAAATTTTGGTCTACTTTGCCCCAGGCAAAGTAGACCAAAAAGTTTTGGTCTACTTTGGCCCCAGGCAAAGTAGACCAAAGTGCAATTGACCAAGTGTCGTAGGGTTCAGGCAATAGGTTTCCCCCAGGCAATCAAATTTCACCAGGCATTTTTGGTTTAGAGTCTGTGACGATCCGATTAAAAATTGCCTCAGGCAAAGTAGACCAAAGTGCAATTGACCAAGTGTCGTAGGGTTCAGGCAATAGGGTTCCCCCAGGCAATCAAATTTCACCAGGCATTTTTGGTTTAGAGTCTGTGACGATCCGATTAAAAATTGCCTCAGGCAAAGTAGACCAAAGTGCAATTGACCAAGTGTCGTAGGGTTCAGGCAATAGGGTTCCCCCAGGCAATCAAATTTCACCAGGCATTTTTGGTTTAGAGTCTGTGACGATCCGATTAAAAATTGCCTCAGGCAAAGTAGACCAAAGTGCAATTGACCAAGTGTCGTAGGGTTCAGGCAATAGGGTTCCCCCAGGCAATCAAATTTTGGTCTACTTTGCCCCAGGCAAAGACCAAAAAGTTTTGGTCTACTTTGCCCCCAGGCAAAGTAGACCAAAGTGCAATTGACCAAGTGTCGTAGGGTTCAGGCAATAGGTTTCCCCCAGGCAATCAAATTTCACCAGGCATTTTTGGTTTAGAGTCTGTGACGATCCGATTAAAAATTGCCTCAGGCAAAGTAGACCAAAGTGCAATTGACCAAGTGTCGTAGGGTTCAGGCAATAGGGTTCCCCCAGGCAATCAAATTTCACCAGGCATTTTTGGTTTAGAGTCTGTGACGATCCGATTAAAAATTGCCTCAGGCAAAGTAGACCAAAGTGCAATTGACCAAGTGTCGTAGGGTTCAGGCAATAGGGTTCCCCCAGGCAATCAAATTTCACCAGGCATTTTTGGTTTAGAGTCTGTGACGATCCGATTAAAAATTGCCTCAGGCAAAGTAGACCAAAGTGCAATTGACCAAGTGTCGTAGGGTTCAGGCAATAGGGTTCCCCCAGGCAATTTCAGGCAATTTCATCTTTAAAAAGAATTTTCCAGGCTAAGTTGACTAAGGAAGCCCAGCGTAGAAGCCAACTACAATATTTAAAAAAAATTAAATATGTTTTTGATAGTCTCATTTGTTTTCATTGACTCAAGTTTTTGCCAAATCATTAAAAAAGATTACGACACTCCCGATTCCCAGGACGTCTCCGTTCCAAGTACTAAGGAAGCCCAGCGTTGCTTAACTTGCCAGATCGGACGGGATGGCGTGCTTTCAACGCGGTATGGTCGTAATCAATGGGTTGTCAATTTCTTAATATTTAAAACAAATTTCGCTGAGGCAAAGTGGGCGTGGATTTCGATGTTCGCTGTTCGCGGGAATGGTTTAAAGGAAAACTCAAATTGGGCTAATCTAGAAACTCGTGGAGAGAAATAATAGGATTAAAAAATTTTTTGAAAAATTTAAAGTTTATTATTATAATAAGCTTTGTTTTTTGAAGAATAAAGTTTATTGTTATTTATTTTTTAAAACTTTTAAAGTTTATAAAATTAAACTTATAACAATAAACTTCTAACAATCCTTTATTGACTCTCGCTGCAAAATTAATTTGGCTTCTGGCAATTGTCAGGAATTTAGCCGATTATAACTTTTGTGAATTTATAATTATAATTAATTATTGACATTCTTTTGCAAAGGATATTTAGTATGTTATCAGCTGTCATTAATTTTTAATTTTCGACTTTTATTTCGGGATTTTGAATTCTAAAATTATCAATGTAATCATTATTAATGACAGCTTAATTACCAGCAGTCTCGGTAATTCAAGCTTTGCTAAATACCTAAATAAAAGATATCTGGTTGATCCTGCCTGAACTGATGTGTTTATTTCAAAGATTAAGCCATGCATGTATAAGTTTAATCGTTTATCGAGAAACCGCGAACGGCTCATTACAATGGCCATTATTTACTTGATCTTGATTGTCTAAATGGATAACTGTGGAAAAGCTAGAGCTAATACATGCACTAAAGCTTTGTCCTTACGGAAAAGCGCATTTATTAGAGGCAATCAAACACCCCAGGCAATCAAATTTTGGTCTACTTTGCCCCAGGCAAAGTAGACCAAAGTTTTGGTCTACTTTGCCCCCAGGCAAAGTAGACCAAAGTGCAATTGACCAAGTGTCGTAGGGTTCAGGCAATAGGTTTCCCCCAGGCAATCAAATTTCACCAGGCATTTTTGGTTTAGAGTCTGTGACGATCCGATTAAAAATTGCCTCAGGCAAAGTAGACCAAAGTGCAATTGACCAAGTGTCGTAGGGTTCAGGCAATAGGGTTCCCCCAGGCAATCAAATTTCACCAGGCATTTTTGGTTTAGAGTCTGTGACGATCCGATTAAAAATTGCCTCAGGCAAAGTAGACCAAAGTGCAATTGACCAAGTGTCGTAGGGTTCAGGCAATAGGGTTCCCCCAGGCAATCAAATTTCACCAGGCATTTTTGGTTTAGAGTCTGTGACGATCCGATTAAAAATTGCCTCAGGCAAAGTAGACCAAAGTGCAATTGACCAAGTGTCGTAGGGTTCAGGCAATAGGATGCTGCTGGATCATTACTTTATGTGATGTTCAAATTTGAATTCGCAATGAAATGATCGTTGTGAAACGGCTGTCGCTGGTGTCTAAGTGTTGCTGATACGGTTGTGAACGTCCGTGGCTGTATATGTGGTGACATGTTAGGACTCTAA
>JARQAC010000002.1:7542500-7550000 GCA_036172945.1 Meloidogyne incognita
TGTCTAAATGGATAACTGTGGAAAAGCTAGAGCTAATACATGCACTAAAGCTTTGTCCTTACGGAAAAGCGCATTTATTAGAGGCAATCAAACACCCCAGGCAATCAAATTTTGGTCTACTTTGCCCCAGGCAAAGTAGACCAAAGTTTTGGTCTACTTTGCCCCCAGGCAAAGTAGACCAAAGTGCAATTGACCAAGTGTCGTAGGGTTCAGGCAATAGGTTTCCCCCAGGCAATCAAATTTCACCAGGCATTTTTGGTTTAGAGTCTGTGACGATCCGATTAAAAATTGCCTCAGGCAAAGTAGACCAAAGTGCAATTGACCAAGTGTCGTAGGGTTCAGGCAATAGGGTTCCCCCAGGCAATCAAATTTCACCAGGCATTTTTGGTTTAGAGTCTGTGACGATCCGATTAAAAATTGCCTCAGGCAAAGTAGACCAAAGTGCAATTGACCAAGTGTCGTAGGGTTCAGGCAATAGGGTTCCCCCAGGCAATCAAATTTCACCAGGCATTTTTGGTTTAGAGTCTGTGACGATCCGATTAAAAATTGCCTCAGGCAAAGTAGACCAAAGTGCAATTGACCAAGTGTCGTAGGGTTCAGGCAATAGGGTTCCCCCAGGCAATCAAATTTTGGTCTACTTTGCCCCAGGCAAAGACCAAAAAGTTTTGGTCTACTTTGCCCCCAGGCAAAGTAGACCAAAGTGCAATTGACCAAGTGTCGTAGGGTTCAGGCAATAGGTTTCCCCCAGGCAATCAAATTTCACCAGGCATTTTTGGTTTAGAGTCTGTGACGATCCGATTAAAAATTGCCTCAGGCAAAGTAGACCAAAGTGCAATTGACCAAGTGTCGTAGGGTTCAGGCAATAGGGTTCCCCCAGGCAATCAAATTTCACCAGGCATTTTTGGTTTAGAGTCTGTGACGATCCGATTAAAAATTGCCTCAGGCAAAGTAGACCAAAGTGCAATTGACCAAGTGTCGTAGGGTTCAGGCAATAGGGTTCCCCCAGGCAATCAAATTTCACCAGGCATTTTTGGTTTAGAGTCTGTGACGATCCGATTAAAAATTGCCTCAGGCAAAGTAGACCAAAGTGCAATTGACCAAGTGTCGTAGGGTTCAGGCAATAGGGTTCCCCCAGGCAATTTCAGGCAATTTCATCTTTAAAAAAGAATTTTCCAGGCTAAGTTGACTAAGGAAGCCCAGCGTAGAAGCTAACTACAATATTTAAAAAAAAATTAAATATGTTTTTGATAGTCTCATTTGTTTTCATTGACTCAAGTTTTTGCCAAATCATTAAAAAAGATTACGACACTCCCGATTCCCAGGACGTCTCCGTTCCAAGTACTAAGGAAGCCCAGCGTTGCTTAACTTGCCAGATCGGACGGGATGGCGTGCTTTCAACGCGGTATGGTCGTAATCAATGGGTTGTCAATTTCTTAATATTTAAAACAAATTTCGCTGAGGCAAAGTGGGCGTGGATTTCGATGTTCGCTGTTCGCGGGAATGGTTTAAAGGAAAACTCAAATTGGGCTAATCTAGAAACTCGTGGAGAGAAATAATAGGATTAAAAAATTTTTTGAAAAATTTAAAGTTTATTATTATAATAAGCTTTGTTTTTTGAAGAATAAAGTTTATTGTTATTTATTTTTTAAAACTTTTAAAGTTTATAAAATTAAACTTATAACAATAAACTTCTAACAATCCTTTATTGACTCTCGCTGCAAAATTAATTTGGCTTCTGGCAATTGTCAGGAATTTAGCCGATTATAACTTTTGTGAATTTATAATTATAATTAATTATTGACATTCTTTTGCAAAGGATATTTAGTATGTTATCAGCTGTCATTAATTTTTAATTTCGACTTTTATTTCGGGATTTTGAATTCTAAAATTATCAATGTAATCATTATTAATGACAGCTTAATTACCAGCAGTCTCGGTAATTCAAGCTTTGCTAAATACCTAAATAAAAGATATCTGGTTGATCCTGCCTGAACTGATGTGTTTATTTCAAAGATTAAGCCATGCATGTATAAGTTTAATCGTTTATCGAGAAACCGCGAACGGCTCATTACAATGGCCATTATTTACTTGATCTTGATTGTCTAAATGGATAACTGTGGAAAAGCTAGAGCTAATACATGCACTAAAGCTTTGTCCTTACGGAAAAGCGCATTTATTAGAGGCAATCAAACACCCCAGGCAATCAAATTTTGGTCTACTTTGCCCCAGGCAAAGTAGACCAAAAAGTTTTGGTCTACTTTGCCCCCAGGCAAAGTAGACCAAAGTGCAATTGACCAAGTGTCGTAGGGTTCAGGCAATAGGTTTCCCCCAGGCAATCAAATTTCACCAGGCATTTTTGGTTTAGAGTCTGTGACGATCCGATTAAAAATTGCCTCAGGCAAAGTAGACCAAAGTGCAATTGACCAAGTGTCGTAGGGTTCAGGCAATAGGGTTCCCCCAGGCAATCAAATTTCACCAGGCATTTTTGGTTTAGAGTCTGTGACGATCCGATTAAAAATTGCCTCAGGCAAAGTAGACCAAAGTGCAATTGACCAAGTGTCGTAGGGTTCAGGCAATAGGGTTCCCCCAGGCAATTTCAGGCAATTTCATCTTTAAAAAAGAATTTTCCAGGCTAAGTTGACTAAGGAAGCCCAGCGTAGAAGCTAACTACAATATTTAAAAAAAAATTAAATATGTTTTTGATAGTCTCATTTGTTTTCATTGACTCAAGTTTTTGCCAAATCATTAAAAAAGATTACGACACTCCCGATTCCCAGGACGTCTCCGTTCCAAGTACTAAGGAAGCCCAGCGTTGCTTAACTTGCCAGATCGGACGGGATGGCGTGCTTTCAACGCGGTATGGTCGTAATCAATGGGTTGTCAATTTCTTAATATTTAAAACAAATTTCGCTGAGGCAAAGTGGGCGTGGATTTCGATGTTCGCTGTTCGCGGGAATGGTTTAAAGGAAAACTCAAATTGGGCTAATCTAGAAACTCGTGGAGAGAAATAATAGGATTAAAAAATTTTTTGAAAAATTTAAAGTTTATTATTATAATAAGCTTTGTTTTTTGAAGAATAAAGTTTATTGTTATTTATTTTTTAAAACTTTTAAAGTTTATAAAATTAAACTTATAACAATAAACTTCTAACAATCCTTTATTGACTCTCGCTGCAAAATTAATTTGGCTTCTGGCAATTGTCAGGAATTTAGCCGATTATAACTTTTGTGAATTTATAATTATAATTAATTATTGACATTCTTTTGCAAAGGATATTTAGTATGTTATCAGCTGTCATTAATTTTTAATTTCGACTTTTATTTCGGGATTTTGAATTCTAAAATTATCAATGTAATCATTATTAATGACAGCTTAATTACCAGCAGTCTCGGTAATTCAAGCTTTGCTAAATACCTAAATAAAAGATATCTGGTTGATCCTGCCTGAACTGATGTGTTTATTTCAAAGATTAAGCCATGCATGTATAAGTTTAATCGTTTATCGAGAAACCGCGAACGGCTCATTACAATGGCCATTATTTACTTGATCTTGATTGTCTAAATGGATAACTGTGGAAAAGATTGTCTAAATGGATAACTGTGGAAAAGCTAGAGCTAATACATGCACTAAAGCTTTGTCCTTACGGAAAAGCGCATTTATTAGAACAAAACCACGCGGCTTCGGCTGCTTCTTGTTGACTCAGAATAACTTAGCTGACCGCATGGCCTTGTGCCGGCGGCGTGTCTTTCAAGCGTCCACTTTATCAACTTGACGGGAGCATAATCGACTCCCGTGGTGGTGACGGATAACGGAGGATCAGGGTTCGACTCCGGAGAAGGGGCCTGAGAAATGGCCACTACGTCTAAGGATGGCAGCAGGCGCGCAAATTACCCACTCTCGGCTCGAGGAGGTAGTGACGAGAAATAACGAGACTGTTCTCTTTGAGGCCGGTCATCGGAATGGGTACAATTTAAACCCTTTAACGAGTATCAAGCAGAGGGCAAGTCTGGTGCCAGCAGCCGCGGTAATTCCAGCTCTGCAAATACATAGAATTATTGCTGCGGTTAGAAAGCTCATAGTTGGATTCGTATCGATACCTTGGAACCCTTCGGGTGTCTCTAGGTGTTATCGATTTATCGTAATGTTCGGTTTTGAGTCCTTAACAGGATTCTTAACAGGCATTGCAAGTTTACTTTGAACAAATCAGAGTGCTTCAAACAGGCGTTTTCGCTTGAATGATCGTGCATGGAATAATAGAAAATGATTTCGGTTCAGTTTTATTGGTTTTACGGACTGAGATAATGGTTAACAGAGACAAACGGGGGCATTTGTATGGTCCCGTGAGAGGTGAAATTCTTGGACCGTGGCCAGACAAACTACAGCGAAAGCATTTGCCAAGAATGTTTTTATTAATCAAGAACGAAAGTCAGAGGTTCGAAGGCGATCAGATACCGCCCTAGTTCTGACCGTAAACGATGCCAACTAGCGATCCGGCGATGGAAATTATATTGCCTTGGTGGGGAGCTTCCCGGAAACGAAAGTCTTCCGGTTCCGGGGAAGTATGGTTGCAAAGCTGAAACTTAAAGGAATTGACGGAAGGGCACCACCAGGAGTGGAGCCTGCGGCTTAATTTGACTCAACACGGGGAAACTCACCCGGCCCGGACACTGTGAGGATTGACAGATTGATAGCTTTTTCATGATTCAGTGGATGGTGGTGCATGGCCGTTCTTAGTTCGTGGAGTGATTTGTCTGGTTTATTCCGATAACGAGCGAGACTCTAACCTACTAAATAGTTGGTACATACTCTTAGTGTATACAGCTTCTTAGAGGGATTTGCGGCGTTCAGCCGAAAGAAATTGAGCAATAACAGGTCTGTGATGCCCTTAGATGTCCGGGGCTGCACGCGCGCTACACTGGCAAAATCAACGTGCTTGTCCTACCCTGAAAGGGGCGGGTAAACCATTGAAAATTTGCCGTGATTGGTATCGGAAATTGCAATTATTTTCCGTGAACGAGGAATTCCAAGTAAGTGCGAGTCATCAGCTCGCGTTGATTACGTCCCTGCCCTTTGTACACACCGCCCGTCGCTGCCCGGGACTGAGCCATTTCGAGAAATTTGGGGACCGTTGATTTAATTTTTCTAAATTACTTTGATGGAAACCAATTTAATCGCAGTGGCTTGAACCGGGCAAAAGTCGTAACAAGGTAGCTGTAGGTGAACCTGCTGCTGGATCATTACTTTATGTGATGTTCAAATTTGAATTCGCAATGAAATGATCGTTGTGAAACGGCTGTCGCTGGTGTCTAAGTGTTGCTGATACGGTTGTGAACGTCCGTGGCTGTATATGTGGTGACATGTTAGGACTCTAATGAGTTTAAGACCTAATGAGCCTCTTAAGTGAGGCCGCCAGCAACATTTTTTTCTCTACATTTTAAAAAAAAACTAAAATTCTACCCTTATCGGTGGATCACTAGGCTCGTGGATCGATGAAGAACGCAGCAAACTGCGATAATTATTGCGAACTGCAGAAGTATTGAGCACAAAAGTTTTGAACGCAAATGGCCGCATTGAGGTCAAACTCTTTGCAACGTCTGGTTCAGGGTCATTTTCTCTTATAGCGGAAGCTTTAATTTCTATAATGATGTTGTTGCTTTATATTTTAAAAGGATTTTTGTTTATTCATGTATTAAATCTAACTGTGAAAATCAAACAATTTTGACCTGAACTCAGTCGAGAGCACCCGCTGAACTTAAGCATATCAGTAAGCGGAGGAAAAGAAACTAAATAGGATTCCCCCAGTAACGGCGAGTGAAAAGGGAAAAGTCCATCGCTAAATCGTTTTGCCTCAGGCATTATGAGGTGTAGCGTATAAGTCTTAAACTTTGATCTTTTGTCTCAAACAAGTCCCCTTGACAGAGGTTCCACAGAAGGTGCAAGTCCTGTACGTTGAGATAATTGATCGATATTTGCGTGCTTTAGAGTCGGGTTGTTTGGGATCGCAGCCCAAAGTCGGTGGTAAACTTCATCTAAGACTTAATATTGCCACGAGACCGATAGCAAACAAGTACTGTGAAGGAAAGTTGCAAAGCACTTTGAAGAGAGAGTTAAAGAGGACGTGAAACCGGTAAGGTGGAAACGGATAGAGTCGGCGTATCATTCAATTATTCAGTTACATTATTTTTATGTTGTGACCTCTGAGCTCCAGATTGGGACAGAGGGAATCAGCATAATTTTTTGTGGTGCATTTACTTGATTGGTGCTTGGGGATGTTTGAGGCAGATTTGTTTCCGTCGTTTTGAGGCCAGCTTGCTGGTACCCAAACGGTGTTAGCATTTTTTGTCTTGGGCATTTGAGTATGGCTCACGTGTATTTATTGGACAGATCTGAGTGTAAGTTACGGTCGCATGCGACACGTGCTTTTCAATTAGTTCGGTCCAGTTAATGCTCTCGTACTCGTTCCCCATGTAAAAGCCGGTCATCTATCCGACCCGTCTTGAAACACGGACCAAGGAGTTTATCGTGTGCGCAAGTTTTTGGGTGTTAAAAACTTAAAAGCGAAATGAAAGTAAATGACTCTTTAGAGTCTGATGTGCGATCTTGTAAAAAAGTGTAGCATGGCCCCATTCTAACTGTTTACAGTAGGGTGGCGGAAGAGCGTACGCGGTGAGACCCGAAAGATGGTGAACTATTCCTGAGCAGGACGAAGCCAGAGGAAACTCTGGTGGAAGTCCGAAGCGGTTCTGACGTGCAAATCGATCGTCTGACTTGGGTATAGGGGCGAAAGACTAATCGAACCATCTAGTAGCTGGTTCCCTCTGAAGTTTCCCCCAGGATAGCTGGAGCTCAAGAGTAGTTATACTCGGTAAAGCGAATGATTAGAGGACTTGGGAACGAAATGTTCTTAACCTATTCTCAAACTCTAAATGGTTATGATGTCAAAGTTGCTTGATTTTGAACTTTGGCGTTGAATACGAGCTCCAAGTGGGCCATTTTTGGTAAGCAGAACTGGCGATGTGGGATGAACCAAACGCGGAGTTGCGGTGCCAAAGTATCCGCTCATTAGACCCCATAAAAGGTGTTGGTTGATACAGACAGCAGGACGGTGGCCATGGAAGTCGGAATCCGCTAAGGAGTGTGTAACAACTCACCTGCCGAATCAACTAGCCCTGAAAATGGATGGCGCTGGAGCGGGTCACCTATACTCTGCCGTCATAAGCTTGTATTTTGTTAAAAAGTCTTGCAATGACGTGTAAGAGGGTCGTAGTGGTTGCGTTGAAGGCTTTGGGTGTGCACCCAGCTGGAGCTTCCACTAGTGCAGATCTTGGTGGTAGTAGCAAATATTCAAGTGAGATCCTTGAAGACTGAAGTGGAGAAGGGTTCCACGTGAACAGTAGTTGAATGTGGGTCAGTCGATCCTAAGGCACCGGCTAAAGCCGTCTAGACACTGCGGGGAGATGAGATACTTAACGGTAACTTGTCTACCTGGTTGCCGAAAGG
>JARQAC010000002.1:7565000-7567500 GCA_036172945.1 Meloidogyne incognita
TTTGTTTTTTGAAGAATAAAGTTTATTGTTATTTATTTTTTAAAACTTTTAAAGTTTATAAAATTAAACTTATAACAATAAACTTCTAACAATCCTTTATTGACTCTCGCTGCAAAATTAATTTGGCTTCTGGCAATTGTCAGGAATTTAGCCGATTATAACTTTTGTGAATTTATAATTATAATTAATTATTGACATTCTTTTGCAAAGGATATTTAGTATGTTATCAGCTGTCATTAATTTTTAATTTTCGACTTTTATTTCGGGATTTTGAATTCTAAAATTATCAATGTAATCATTATTAATGACAGCTTAATTACCAGCAGTCTCGGTAATTCAAGCTTTGCTAAATACCTAAATAAAAGATATCTGGTTGATCCTGCCTGAACTGATGTGTTTATTTCAAAGATTAAGCCATGCATGTATAAGTTTAATCGTTTATCGAGAAACCGCGAACGGCTCATTACAATGGCCATTATTTACTTGATCTTGATTGTCTAAATGGATAACTGTGGAAAAGCTAGAGCTAATACATGCACTAAAGCTTTGTCCTTACGGAAAAGCGCATTTATTAGAACAAAACCACGCGGCTTCGGCTGCTTCTTGTTGACTCAGAATAACTTAGCTGACCGCATGGCCTTGTGCCGGCGGCGTGTCTTTCAAGCGTCCACTTTATCAACTTGACGGGAGCATAATCGACTCCCGTGGTGGTGACGGATAACGGAGGATCAGGGTTCGACTCCGGAGAAGGGGCCTGAGAAATGGCCACTACGTCTAAGGATGGCAGCAGGCGCGCAAATTACCCACTCTCGGCTCGAGGAGGTAGTGACGAGAAATAACGAGACTGTTCTCTTTGAGGCCGGTCATCGGAATGGGTACAATTTAAACCCTTTAACGAGTATCAAGCAGAGGGCAAGTCTGGTGCCAGCAGCCGCGGTAATTCCAGCTCTGCAAATACATAGAATTATTGCTGCGGTTAGAAAGCTCATAGTTGGATTCGTATCGATACCTTGGAACCCTTCGGGTGTCTCTAGGTGTTATCGATTTATCGTAATGTTCGGTTTTGAGTCCTTAACAGGATTCTTAACAGGCATTGCAAGTTTACTTTGAACAAATCAGAGTGCTTCAAACAGGCGTTTTCGCTTGAATGATCGTGCATGGAATAATAGAAAATGATTTCGGTTCAGTTTTATTGGTTTTACGGACTGAGATAATGGTTAACAGAGACAAACGGGGGCATTTGTATGGTCCCGTGAGAGGTGAAATTCTTGGACCGTGGCCAGACAAACTACAGCGAAAGCATTTGCCAAGAATGTTTTTATTAATCAAGAACGAAAGTCAGAGGTTCGAAGGCGATCAGATACCGCCCTAGTTCTGACCGTAAACGATGCCAACTAGCGATCCGCCGATGGAAATTATATTGCCTTGGTGGGGAGCTTCCCGGAAACGAAAGTCTTCCGGTTCCGGGAAGACTTTCATCATAGCTTTTTCATGATTCAGTGGATGGTGGTGCATGGCCGTTCTTAGTTCGTGGAGTGATTTGTCTGGTTTATTCCGATAACGAGCGAGACTCTAACCTACTAAATAGTTGGTACATACTCTTAGTGTATACAGCTTCTTAGAGGGATTTGCGGCGTTCAGCCGAAAGAAATTGAGCAATAACAGGTCTGTGATGCCCTTAGATGTCCGGGGCTGCACGCGCGCTACACTGGCAAAATCAACGTGCTTGTCCTACCCTGAAAGGGGCGGGTAAACCATTGAAAATTTGCCGTGATTGGGATCGGAAATTGCAATTATTTTCCGTGAACGAGGAATTCCAAGTAAGTGCGAGTCATCAGCTCGCGTTGATTACGTCCCTGCCCTTTGTACACACCGCCCGTCGCTGCCCGGGACTGAGCCATTTCGAGAAATTTGGGGACCGTTGATTTAATTTTTCTAAATTACTTTGATGGAAACCAATTTAATCGCAGTGGCTTGAACCGGGCAAAAGTCGTAACAAGGTAGCTGTAGGTGAACCTGCTGCTGGATCATTACTTTATGTGATGTTCAAATTTGAATTCGCAATGAAATGATCGTTGTGAAACGGCTGTCGCTGGTGTCTAAGTGTTGCTGATACGGTTGTGAACGTCCGTGGCTGTATATGTGGTGACATGTTAGGACTCTAATGAGTTTAAGACCTAATGAGCCTCTTAAGTGAGGCCGCCAGCAACCTTTTTTTCTCTACATTTTAAAAAAAAAACTAAAATTCTACCCTTATCGGTGGATCACTAGGCTCGTGGATCGATGAAGAACGCAGCAAACTGCGATAATTATTGCGAACTGCAGAAGTATTGAGCACAAAAGTTTTGAATGCAAATGGCCGCATTGAGGTCAAACTCTTTGCAACGTCTGGTTCAGGGTCATTTTCTCTTATAGCGGAAGCTTTAATTTCTATAATGATGTTGTTGCTTTATATTTTAAAAGGATTTTTGTTTATTCATGTATTAAATCTAACTGTGAA
>JARQAC010000002.1:7572500-7575000 GCA_036172945.1 Meloidogyne incognita
TTAAAACAAATTTCGCTGAGGCAAAGTGGGCGTGGATTTCGATGTTCGCTGTTCGCGGGAATGGTTTAAAGGAAAACTCAAATTG
This sequence comes from Meloidogyne incognita, assembly GCA_036172945.1. Lineage (NCBI taxonomy): Eukaryota > Metazoa > Nematoda > Chromadorea > Rhabditida > Meloidogynidae > Meloidogyne > Meloidogyne incognita. The sequence goes on from JARQAC010000002.1 coordinate 7,572,586, forward strand.
GGCTAATCTAGAAACTCGTGGAGAGAAATAATAGGATTAAAAAATTTTTTGAAAAATTTAAAGTTTATTATTATAATAAGCTTTGTTTTTTGAAGAATAAAGTTTATTGTTATTTATTTTTTAAAACTTTTAAAGTTTATAAAATTAAACTTATAACAATAAACTTCTAACAATCCTTTATTGACTCTCGCTGCAAAATTAATTTGGCTTCTGGCAATTGTCAGGAATTTAGCCGATTATAACTTTTGTGAATTTATAATTATAATTAATTATTGACATTCTTTTGCAAAGGATATTTAGTATGTTATCAGCTGTCATTAATTTTTAATTTTCGACTTTTATTTCGGGATTTTGAATTCTAAAATTATCAATGTAATCATTATTAATGACAGCTTAATTACCAGCAGTCTCGGTAATTCAAGCTTTGCTAAATACCTAAATAAAAGATATCTGGTTGATCCTGCCTGAACTGATGTGTTTATTTCAAAGATTAAGCCATGCATGTATAAGTTTAATCGTTTATCGAGAAACCGCGAACGGCTCATTACAATGGCCATTATTTACTTGATCTTGATTGTCTAAATGGATAACTGTGGAAAAGCTAGAGCTAATACATGCACTAAAGCTTTGTCCTTACGGAAAAGCGCATTTATTAGAGGCAATCAAACACCCCAGGCAATCAAATTTTGGTCTACTTTGCCCCAGGCAAAGTAGACCAAAAGTTTTGGTCTACTTTGCCCCCAGGCAAAGTAGACCAAAGTGCAATTGACCAAGTGTCGTAGGGTTCAGGCAATAGGTTTCCCCCAGGCAATCAAATTTCACCAGGCATTTTTGGTTTAGAGTCTGTGACGATCCGATTAAAAATTGCCTCAGGCAAAGTAGACCAAAGTGCAATTGACCAAGTGTCGTAGGGTTCAGGCAATAGGGTTCCCCCAGGCAATCAAATTTCACCAGGCATTTTTGGTTTAGAGTCTGTGACGATCCGATTAAAAATTGCCTCAGGCAAAGTAGACCAAAGTGCAATTGACCAAGTGTCGTAGGGTTCAGGCAATAGGGTTCCCCCAGGCAATCAAATTTCACCAGGCATTTTTGGTTTAGAGTCTGTGACGATCCGATTAAAAATTGCCTCAGGCAAAGTAGACCAAAGTGCAATTGACCAAGTGTCGTAGGGTTCAGGCAATAGGGTTCCCCCAGGCAATCAAATTTTGGTCTACTTTGCCCCAGGCAAAGTAGACCAAAAAGTTTTGGTCTACTTTGCCCCCAGGCAAAGTAGACCAAAGTGCAATTGACCAAGTGTCGTAGGGTTCAGGCAATAGGTTTCCCCCAGGCAATCAAATTTCACCAGGCATTTTTGGTTTAGAGTCTGTGACGATCCGATTAAAAATTGCCTCAGGCAAAGTAGACCAAAGTGCAATTGACCAAGTGTCGTAGGGTTCAGGCAATAGGGTTCCCCCAGGCAATCAAATTTCACCAGGCATTTTTGGTTTAGAGTCTGTGACGATCCGATTAAAAATTGCCTCAGGCAAAGTAGACCAAAGTGCAATTGACCAAGTGTCGTAGGGTTCAGGCAATAGGGTTCCCCCAGGCAATCAAATTTCACCAGGCATTTTTGGTTTAGAGTCTGTGACGATCCGATTAAAAATTGCCTCAGGCAAAGTAGACCAAAGTGCAATTGACCAAGTGTCGTAGGGTTCAGGCAATAGGGTTCCCCCAGGCAATCAAATTTTGGTCTACTTTGCCCCAGGCAAAGACCAAAAAGTTTTGGTCTACTTTGCCCCCAGGCAAAGTAGACCAAAGTGCAATTGACCAAGTGTCGTAGGGTTCAGGCAATAGGTTTCCCCCAGGCAATCAAATTTCACCAGGCATTTTTGGTTTAGAGTCTGTGACGATCCGATTAAAAATTGCCTCAGGCAAAGTAGACCAAAGTGCAATTGACCAAGTGTCGTAGGGTTCAGGCAATAGGGTTCCCCCAGGCAATCAAATTTCACCAGGCATTTTTGGTTTAGAGTCTGTGACGATCCGATTAAAAATTGCCTCAGGCAAAGTAGACCAAAGTGCAATTGACCAAGTGTCGTAGGGTTCAGGCAATAGGGTTCCCCCAGGCAATCAAATTTCACCAGGCATTTTTGGTTTAGAGTCTGTGACGATCCGATTAAAAATTGCCTCAGGCAAAGTAGACCAAAGTGCAATTGACCAAGTGTCGTAGGGTTCAGGCAATAGGGTTCCCCCAGGCAATTTCAGGCAATTTCATCTTTAAAAAAGAATTTTCCAGGCTAAGTTGACTAAGGAAGCCCAGCGTAGAAGCCAACTACAATATTTAAAAAAATTAAATATGTTTTTGATAGTCTCATTTGTTTTCATTGACTCAAGTTTTTGCCAAATCATTAAAAAAGATTACGACACTCCCGATTCCCA
>JARQAC010000002.1:7580000-7587500 GCA_036172945.1 Meloidogyne incognita
GTAGACCAAAGTGCAATTGACCAAGTGTCGTAGGGTTCAGGCAATAGGGTTCCCCCAGGCAATCAAATTTTGGTCTACTTTGCCCCAGGCAAAGACCAAAAAGTTTTGGTCTACTTTGCCCCCAGGCAAAGTAGACCAAAGTGCAATTGACCAAGTGTCGTAGGGTTCAGGCAATAGGTTTCCCCCAGGCAATCAAATTTCACCAGGCATTTTTGGTTTAGAGTCTGTGACGATCCGATTAAAAATTGCCTCAGGCAAAGTAGACCAAAGTGCAATTGACCAAGTGTCGTAGGGTTCAGGCAATAGGGTTCCCCCAGGCAATCAAATTTCACCAGGCATTTTTGGTTTAGAGTCTGTGACGATCCGATTAAAAATTGCCTCAGGCAAAGTAGACCAAAGTGCAATTGACCAAGTGTCGTAGGGTTCAGGCAATAGGGTTCCCCCAGGCAATCAAATTTCACCAGGCATTTTTGGTTTAGAGTCTGTGACGATCCGATTAAAAATTGCCTCAGGCAAAGTAGACCAAAGTGCAATTGACCAAGTGTCGTAGGGTTCAGGCAATAGGGTTCCCCCAGGCAATTTCAGGCAATTTCATCTTTAAAAAAGAATTTTCCAGGCTAAGTTGACTAAGGAAGCCCAGCGTAGAAGCCAACTACAATATTTAAAAAAAATTAAATATGTTTTTGATAGTCTCATTTGTTTTCATTGACTCAAGTTTTTGCCAAATCATTAAAAAAGATTACGACACTCCCGATTCCCAGGACGTCTCCGTTCCAAGTACTAAGGAAGCCCAGCGTTGCTTAACTTGCCAGATCGGACGGGATGGCGTGCTTTCAACGCGGTATGGTCGTAATCAATGGGTTGTCAATTTCTTAATATTTAAAACAAATTTCGCTGAGGCAAAGTGGGCGTGGATTTCGATGTTCGCTGTTCGCGGGAATGGTTTAAAGGAAAACTCAAATTGGGCTAATCTAGAAACTCGTGGAGAGAAATAATAGGATTAAAAAATTTTTTGAAAAATTTAAAGTTTATTATTATAATAAGCTTTGTTTTTTGAAGAATAAAGTTTATTGTTATTTATTTTTTAAAACTTTTAAAGTTTATAAAATTAAACTTATAACAATAAACTTCTAACAATCCTTTATTGACTCTCGCTGCAAAATTAATTTGGCTTCTGGCAATTGTCAGGAATTTAGCCGATTATAACTTTTGTGAATTTATAATTATAATTAATTATTGACATTCTTTTGCAAAGGATATTTAGTATGTTATCAGCTGTCATTAATTTTTAATTTTCGACTTTTATTTCGGGATTTTGAATTCTAAAATTATCAATGTAATCATTATTAATGACAGCTTAATTACCAGCAGTCTCGGTAATTCAAGCTTTGCTAAATACCTAAATAAAAGATATCTGGTTGATCCTGCCTGAACTGATGTGTTTATTTCAAAGATTAAGCCATGCATGTATAAGTTTAATCGTTTATCGAGAAACCGCGAACGGCTCATTACAATGGCCATTATTTACTTGATCTTGATTGTCTAAATGGATAACTGTGGAAAAGCTAGAGCTAATACATGCACTAAAGCTTTGTCCTTACGGAAAAGCGCATTTATTAGAGGCAATCAAACACCCCAGGCAATCAAATTTTGGTCTACTTTGCCCCAGGCAAAGTAGACCAAAAGTTTTGGTCTACTTTGCCCCCAGGCAAAGTAGACCAAAGTGCAATTGACCAAGTGTCGTAGGGTTCAGGCAATAGGTTTCCCCAGGCAATCAAATTTCACCAGGCATTTTTGGTTTAGAGTCTGTGACGATCCGATTAAAAATTGCCTCAGGCAAAGTAGACCAAAGTGCAATTGACCAAGTGTCGTAGGGTTCAGGCAATAGGGTTCCCCCAGGCAATCAAATTTCACCAGGCATTTTTGGTTTAGAGTCTGTGACGATCCGATTAAAAATTGCCTCAGGCAAAGTAGACCAAAGTGCAATTGACCAAGTGTCGTAGGGTTCAGGCAATAGGGTTCCCCCAGGCAATCAAATTTCACCAGGCATTTTTGGTTTAGAGTCTGTGACGATCCGATTAAAAATTGCCTCAGGCAAAGTAGACCAAAGTGCAATTGACCAAGTGTCGTAGGGTTCAGGCAATAGGGTTCCCCCAGGCAATCAAATTTTGGTCTACTTTGCCCCAGGCAAAGACACAAAAGTTTTGGTCTACTTTGCCCCCAGGCAAAGTAGACCAAAGTGCAATTGACCAAGTGTCGTAGGGTTCAGGCAATAGGTTTCCCCCAGGCAATCAAATTTCACCAGGCATTTTTGGTTTAGAGTCTGTGACGATCCGATTAAAAATTGCCTCAGGCAAAGTAGACCAAAGTGCAATTGACCAAGTGTCGTAGGGTTCAGGCAATAGGGTTCCCCCAGGCAATCAAATTTCACCAGGCATTTTTGGTTTAGAGTCTGTGACGATCCGATTAAAAATTGCCTCAGGCAAAGTAGACCAAAGTGCAATTGACCAAGTGTCGTAGGGTTCAGGCAATAGGGTTCCCCCAGGCAATCAAATTTCACCAGGCATTTTTGGTTTAGAGTCTGTGACGATCCGATTAAAAATTGCCTCAGGCAAAGTAGACCAAAGTGCAATTGACCAAGTGTCGTAGGGTTCAGGCAATAGGGTTCCCCCAGGCAATTTCAGGCAATTTCATCTTTAAAAAAGAATTTTCCAGGCTAAGTTGACTAAGGAAGCCCAGCGTAGAAGCTAACTACAATATTTAAAAAAAAATTAAATATGTTTTTGATAGTCTCATTTGTTTTCATTGACTCAAGTTTTTGCCAAATCATTAAAAAAAGATTACGACACTCCCGATTCCCAGGACGTCTCCGTTCCAAGTACTAAGGAAGCCCAGCGTTGCTTAACTTGCCAGATCGGACGGGATGGCGTGCTTTCAACGCGGTATGGTCGTAATCAATGGGTTGTCAATTTCTTAATATTTAAAACAAATTTCGCTGAGGCAAAGTGGGCGTGGATTTCGATGTTCGCTGTTCGCGGGAATGGTTTAAAGGAAAACTCAAATTGGGCTAATCTAGAAACTCGTGGAGAGAAATAATAGGATTAAAAAATTTTTTGAAAAATTTAAAGTTTATTATTATAATAAGCTTTGTTTTTTGAAGAATAAAGTTTATTGTTATTTATTTTTTAAAACTTTTAAAGTTTATAAAATTAAACTTATAACAATAAACTTCTAACAATCCTTTATTGACTCTCGCTGCAAAATTAATTTGGCTTCTGGCAATTGTCAGGAATTTAGCCGATTATAACTTTTGTGAATTTATAATTATAATTAATTATTGACATTCTTTTGCAAAGGATATTTAGTATGTTATCAGCTGTCATTAATTTTTAATTTCGACTTTTATTTCGGGATTTTGAATTCTAAAATTATCAATGTAATCATTATTAATGACAGCTTAATTACCAGCAGTCTCGGTAATTCAAGCTTTGCTAAATACCTAAATAAAAGATATCTGGTTGATCCTGCCTGAACTGATGTGTTTATTTCAAAGATTAAGCCATGCATGTATAAGTTTAATCGTTTATCGAGAAACCGCGAACGGCTCATTACAATGGCCATTATTTACTTGATCTTGATTGTCTAAATGGATAACTGTGGAAAAGATTGTCTAAATGGATAACTGTGGAAAAGCTAGAGCTAATACATGCACTAAAGCTTTGTCCTTACGGAAAAGCGCATTTATTAGAACAAAACCACGCGGCTTCGGCTGCTTCTTGTTGACTCAGAATAACTTAGCTGACCGCATGGCCTTGTGCCGGCGGCGTGTCTTTCAAGCGTCCACTTTATCAACTTGACGGGAGCATAATCGACTCCCGTGGTGGTGACGGATAACGGAGGATCAGGGTTCGACTCCGGAGAAGGGGCCTGAGAAATGGCCACTACGTCTAAGGATGGCAGCAGGCGCGCAAATTACCCACTCTCGGCTCGAGGAGGTAGTGACGAGAAATAACGAGACTGTTCTCTTTGAGGCCGGTCATCGGAATGGGTACAATTTAAACCCTTTAACGAGTATCAAGCAGAGGGCAAGTCTGGTGCCAGCAGCCGCGGTAATTCCAGCTCTGCAAATACATAGAATTATTGCTGCGGTTAGAAAGCTCATAGTTGGATTCGTATCGATACCTTGGAACCCTTCGGGTGTCTCTAGGTGTTATCGATTTATCGTAATGTTCGGTTTTGAGTCCTTAACAGGATTCTTAACAGGCATTGCAAGTTTACTTTGAACAAATCAGAGTGCTTCAAACAGGCGTTTTCGCTTGAATGATCGTGCATGGAATAATAGAAAATGATTTCGGTTCAGTTTTATTGGTTTTACGGACTGAGATAATGGTTAACAGAGACAAACGGGGGCATTTGTATGGTCCCGTGAGAGGTGAAATTCTTGGACCGTGGCCAGACAAACTACAGCGAAAGCATTTGCCAAGAATGTTTTTATTAATCAAGAACGAAAGTCAGAGGTTCGAAGGCGATCAGATACCGCCCTAGTTCTGACCGTAAACGATGCCAACTAGCGATCCGGCGATGGAAATTATATTGCCTTGGTGGGGAGCTTCCCGGAAACGAAAGTCTTCCGGTTCCGGGGGAAGTATGGTTGCAAAGCTGAAACTTAAAGGAATTGACGGAAGGGCACCACCAGGAGTGGAGCCTGCGGCTTAATTTGACTCAACACGGGGAAACTCACCCGGCCCGGACACTGTGAGGATTGACAGATTGATAGCTTTTTCATGATTCAGTGGATGGTGGTGCATGGCCGTTCTTAGTTCGTGGAGTGATTTGTCTGGTTTATTCCGATAACGAGCGAGACTCTAACCTACTAAATAGTTGGTACATACTCTTAGTGTATACAGCTTCTTAGAGGGATTTGCGGCGTTCAGCCGAAAGAAATTGAGCAATAACAGGTCTGTGATGCCCTTAGATGTCCGGGGCTGCACGCGCGCTACACTGGCAAAATCAACGTGCTTGTCCTACCCTGAAAGGGGCGGGTAAACCATTGAAAATTTGCCGTGATTGGTATCGGAAATTGCAATTATTTTCCGTGAACGAGGAATTCCAAGTAAGTGCGAGTCATCAGCTCGCGTTGATTACGTCCCTGCCCTTTGTACACACCGCCCGTCGCTGCCCGGGACTGAGCCATTTCGAGAAATTTGGGGACCGTTGATTTAATTTTTCTAAATTACTTTGATGGAAACCAATTTAATCGCAGTGGCTTGAACCGGGCAAAAGTCGTAACAAGGTAGCTGTAGGTGAACCTGCTGCTGGATCATTACTTTATGTGATGTTCAAATTTGAATTCGCAATGAAATGATCGTTGTGAAACGGCTGTCGCTGGTGTCTAAGTGTTGCTGATACGGTTGTGAACGTCCGTGGCTGTATATGTGGTGACATGTTAGGACTCTAATGAGTTTAAGACCTAATGAGCCTCTTAAGTGAGGCCGCCAGCAACCTTTTTTTTCTCTACATTTTAAAAAAAAAACTAAAATTCTACCCTTATCGGTGGATCACTAGGCTCGTGGATCGATGAAGAACGCAGCAAACTGCGATAATTATTGCGAACTGCAGAAGTATTGAGCACAAAAGTTTTGAACGCAAATGGCCGCATTGAGGTCAAACTCTTTGCAACGTCTGGTTCAGGGTCATTTTCTCTTATAGCGGAAGCTTTAATTTCTATAATGATGTTGTTGCTTTATATTTTAAAAGGATTTTTGTTTATTCATGTATTAAATCTAACTGTGAAAATCAAACAATTTTGACCTGAACTCAGTCGAGAGCACCCGCTGAACTTAAGCATATCAGTAAGCGGAGGAAAAGAAACTAAATAGGATTCCCCCAGTAACGGCGAGTGAAAAGGGAAAAGTCCATCGCTAAATCGTTTTGCCTCAGGCATTATGAGGTGTAGCGTATAAGTCTTAAACTTTGATCTTTTGTCTCAAACAAGTCCCCTTGACAGAGGTTCCACAGAAGGTGCAAGTCCTGTACGTTGAGATAATTGATCGATATTTGCGTGCTTTAGAGTCGGGTTGTTTGGGATCGCAGCCCAAAGTCGGTGGTAAACTTCATCTAAGACTTAATATTGCCACGAGACCGATAGCAAACAAGTACTGTGAAGGAAAGTTGCAAAGCACTTTGAAGAGAGAGTTAAAGAGGACGTGAAACCGGTAAGGTGGAAACGGATAGAGTCGGCGTATCATTCAATTATTCAGTTACATTATTTTTATGTTGTGACCTCTGAGCTCCAGATTGGGACAGAGGGAATCAGCATAATTTTTTGTGGTGCATTTACTTGATTGGTGCTTGGGGATGTTTGAGGCAGATTTGTTTCCGTCGTTTTGAGGCCAGCTTGCTGGTACCCAAACGGTGTTAGCATTTTTTGTCTTGGGCATTTGAGTATGGCTCACGTGTATTTATTGGACAGATCTGAGTGTAAGTTACGGTCGCATGCGACACGTGCTTTTCAATTAGTTCGGTCCAGTTAATGCTCTCGTACTCGTTCCCCATGTAAAAGCCGGTCATCTATCCGACCCGTCTTGAAACACGGACCAAGGAGTTTATCGTGTGCGCAAGTTTTTGGGTGTTAAAAACTTAAAAGCGAAATGAAAGTAAATGACTCTTTAGAGTCTGATGTGCGATCTTGTAAAAAAGTGTAGCATGGCCCCATTCTAACTGTTTACAGTAGGGTGGCGGAAGAGCGTACGCGGTGAGACCCGAAAGATGGTGAACTATTCCTGAGCAGGACGAAGCCAGAGGAAACTCTGGTGGAAGTCCGAAGCGGTTCTGACGTGCAAATCGATCGTCTGACTTGGGTATAGGGGCGAAAGACTAATCGAACCATCTAGTAGCTGGTTCCCTCTGAAGTTTCCCCCAGGATAGCTGGAGCTCAAGAGTAGTTATACTCGGTAAAGCGAATGATTAGAGGACTTGGGAACGAAATGTTCTTAACCTATTCTCAAACTCTAAATGGTTATGATGTCAAAGTTGCTTGATTTTGAACTTTGGCGTTGAATACGAGCTCCAAGTGGGCCATTTTTGGTAAGCAGAACTGGCGATGTGGGATGAACCAAACGCGGAGTTGCGGTGCCAAAGTATCCGCTCATTAGACCCCATAAAAGGTGTTGGTTGATACAGACAGCAGGACGGTGGCCATGGAAGTCGGAATCCGCTAAGGAGTGTGTAACAACTCACCTGCCGAATCAACTAGCCCTGAAAATGGATGGCGCTGGAGCGGGTCACCTATACTCTGCCGTCATAAGCTTGTATTTTGTTAAAAAGTCTTGCAATGACGTGTAAGAGGGTCGTAGTGGTTGCGTTGAAGGCTTTGGGTGTGCACCCAGCTGGAGCTTCCACTAGTGCAGATCTTGGTGGTAGTAGCAAATATTCAAGTGAGATCCTTGAAGACTGAAGTGGAGAAGGGTTCCACGTGAACAGTAGTTGAATGTGGGTCAG
>JARQAC010000002.1:7600000-7602500 GCA_036172945.1 Meloidogyne incognita
CGTAGGGTTCAGGCAATAGGGTTCCCCAGGCAATCAAATTTCACCAGGCATTTTTGGTTTAGAGTCTGTGACGATCCGATTAAAAATTGCCTCAGGCAAAGTAGACCAAAGTGCAATTGACCAAGTGTCGTAGGGTTCAGGCAATAGGGTTCCCCCAGGCAATCAAATTTCACCAGGCATTTTTGGTTTAGAGTCTGTGACGATCCGATTAAAAATTGCCTCAGGCAAAGTAGACCAAAGTGCAATTGACCAAGTGTCGTAGGGTTCAGGCAATAGGGTTCCCCCAGGCAATCAAATTTCACCAGGCATTTTTGGTTTAGAGTCTGTGACGATCCGATTAAAAATTGCCTCAGGCAAAGTAGACCAAAGTGCAATTGACCAAGTGTCGTAGGGTTCAGGCAATAGGGTTCCCCCAGGCAATCAAATTTCACCAGGCATTTTTGGTTTAGAGTCTGTGACGATCCGATTAAAAATTGCCTCAGGCAAAGTAGACCAAAGTGCAATTGACCAAGTGTCGTAGGGTTCAGGCAATAGGGTTCCCCCAGGCAATCAAATTTCACCAGGCATTTTTGGTTTAGAGTCTGTGACGATCCGATTAAAAATTGCCTCAGGCAAAGTAGACCAAAGTGCAATTGACCAAGTGTCGTAGGGTTCAGGCAATAGGGTTCCCCCAGGCAATTTCAGGCAATTTCATCTTTAAAAAAGAATTTTCCAGGCTAAGTTGACTAAGGAAGCCCAGCGTAGAAGCCAACTACAATATTTAAAAAAAAATTAAATATGTTTTTGATAGTCTCATTTGTTTTCATTGACTCAAGTTTTTGCCAAATCATTAAAAAGCTCCAGCTGGGTGCACACCCAAAGCCTTCAACGCAACCACTACGACCCTCTTACACGTCATTGCAAGACTTTTTAACAAAATACAAGCTTATGACGGCAGAGTATAGGTGACGTGAGGCCGCCAGCAACCTTTTTTTTCTCTACATTTTAAAAAAAAAACTAAAATTCTACCCTTATCGGTGGATCACTAGGCTCGTGGATCGATGAAGAACGCAGCAAACTGCGATAATTATTGCGAACTGCAGAAGTATTGAGCACAAAAGTTTTGAACGCAAATGGCCGCATTGAGGTCAAACTCTTTGCAACGTCTGGTTCAGGGTCATTTTCTCTTATAGCGGAAGCTTTAATTTCTATAATGATGTTGTTGCTTTATATTTTAAAAGGATTTTTGTTTATTCATGTATTAAATCTAACTGTGAAAATCAAACAATTTTGACCTGAACTCAGTCGAGAGCACCCGCTGAACTTAAGCATATCAGTAAGCGGAGGAAAAGAAACTAAATAGGATTCCCCCAGTAACGGCGAGTGAAAAGGGAAAAGTCCATCGCTAAATCGTTTTGCCTCAGGCATTATGAGGTGTAGCGTATAAGTCTTAAACTTTGATCTTTTGTCTCAAACAAGTCCCCTTGACAGAGGTTCCACAGAAGGTGCAAGTCCTGTACGTTGAGATAATTGATCGATATTTGCGTGCTTTAGAGTCGGGTTGTTTGGGATCGCAGCCCAAAGTCGGTGGTAAACTTCATCTAAGACTTAATATTGCCACGAGACCGATAGCAAACAAGTACTGTGAAGGAAAGTTGCAAAGCACTTTGAAGAGAGAGTTAAAGAGGACGTGAAACCGGTAAGGTGGAAACGGATAGAGTCGGCGTATCATTCAATTATTCAGTTACATTATTTTTATGTTGTGACCTCTGAGCTCCAGATTGGGACAGAGGGAATCAGCATAATTTTTTGTGGTGCATTTACTTGATTGGTGCTTGGGGATGTTTGAGGCAGATTTGTTTCCGTCGTTTTGAGGCCAGCTTGCTGGTACCCAAACGGTGTTAGCATTTTTTGTCTTGGGCATTTGAGTATGGCTCACGTGTATTTATTGGACAGATCTGAGTGTAAGTTACGGTCGCATGCGACACGTGCTTTTCAATTAGTTCGGTCCAGTTAATGCTCTCGTACTCGTTCCCCATGTAAAAGCCGGTCATCTATCCGACCCGTCTTGAAACACGGACCAAGGAGTTTATCGTGTGCGCAAGTTTTTGGGTGTTAAAAACTTAAAAGCGAAATGAAAGTAAATGACTCTTTAGAGTCTGATGTGCGATCTTGTAAAAAAGTGTAGCATGGCCCCATTCTAACTGTTTACAGTAGGGTGGCGGAAGAGCGTACGCGGTGAGACCCGAAAGATGGTGAACTATTCCTGAGCAGGACGAAGCCAGAGGAAACTCTGGTGGAAGTCCGAAGCGGTTCTGACGTGCAAATCGATCGTCTGACTTGGGTATAGGGGCGAAAGACTAATCGAACCATCTAGTAGCTGGTTCCCTCTGAAGTTTCCCCCAGGATAGCTGGAGCTCAAGAGTAGTTATACTCGGTAAAGCGAATGATTAGAGGACTTGGGAACGAAATGTTCTTAACCTATTCTCAAACTCTAAATGGTTATGATGTCAAAGTTGCT
>JARQAC010000002.1:7612500-7615000 GCA_036172945.1 Meloidogyne incognita
ATTAAATATGTTTTTGATAGTCTCATTTGTTTTCATTGACTCAAGTTTTTGCCAAATCATTAAAAAAAGATTACGACACTCCCGATTCCCAGGACGTCTCCGTTCCAAGTTATCGATTTATCGTAATGTTCGGTTTTGAGTCCTTAACAGGATTCTTAACAGGCATTGCAAGTTTACTTTGAACAAATCAGAGTGCTTCAAACAGGCGTTTTCGCTTGAATGATCGTGCATGGAATAATAGAAAATGATTTCGGTTCAGTTTTATTGGTTTTACGGACTGAGATAATGGTTAACAGAGACAAACGGGGGCATTTGTATGGTCCCGTGAGAGGTGAAATTCTTGGACCGTGGCCAGACAAACTACAGCGAAAGCATTTGCCAAGAATGTTTTTATTAATCAAGAACGAAAGTCAGAGGTTCGAAGGCGATCAGATACCGCCCTAGTTCTGACCGTAAACGATGCCAACTAGCGATCCGCCGATGGAAATTATATTGCCTTGGTGGGGAGCTTCCCGGAAACGAAAGTCTTCCGGTTCCGGGGGAAGTATGGTTGCAAAGCTGAAACTTAAAGGAATTGACGGAAGGGCACCACCAGGAGTGGAGCCTGCGGCTTAATTTGACTCAACACGGGGAAACTCACCCGGCCCGGACACTGTGAGGATTGACAGATTGATAGCTTTTTCATGATTCAGTGGATGGTGGTGCATGGCCGTTCTTAGTTCGTGGAGTGATTTGTCTGGTTTATTCCGATAACGAGCGAGACTCTAACCTACTAAATAGTTGGTACATACTCTTTGTGTATACAGCTTCTTAGAGGGATTTGCGGCGTTCAGCCGAAAGAAATTGAGCAATAACAGGTCTGTGATGCCCTTAGATGTCCGGGGCTGCACGCGCGCTACACTGGCAAAATCAACGTGCTTGTCCTACCCTGAAAGGGGCGGGTAAACCATTGAAAATTTGCCGTGATTGGGATCGGAAATTGCAATTATTTTCCGTGAACGAGGAATTCCAAGTAAGTGCGAGTCATCAGCTCGCGTTGATTACGTCCCTGCCCTTTGTACACACCGCCCGTCGCTGCCCGGGACTGAGCCATTTCGAGAAATTTGGGGACCGTTGATTTAATTTTTCTAAATTACTTTGATGGAAACCAATTTAATCGCAGTGGCTTGAACCGGGCAAAAGTCGTAACAAGGTAGCTGTAGGTGAACCTGCTGCTGGATCATTACTTTATGTGATGTTCAAATTTGAATTCGCAATGAAATGATCGTTGTGAAACGGCTGTCGCTGGTGTCTAAGTTTTGCTGATACAGTTGTGAACGTCCGTGGCTGTATATGTGGTGACATGTTAGGACTCTAATGAGTTTAAGACTTAATGAGCCTCTTAAGTGAGGACGCCAGCAATCTTTTTTTTCTCTACATTTTAAAAAAAACAAAAATTCTACCCTTATCGGTGGATCACTAGGCTCGTGGATCGATGAAGAACGCAGCAAACTGCGATAATTATTGCGAACTGCAGAAGTCTTGAGCACAAAAGTTTTGAACGCATATGGCCGCATTGGGGTCAAACTCTTTGCAACGTCTGGTTCAGGGTCATTTTCTCTTATAGCGGAAGCTTTAATTTATATAATGATTTTGTTGCTTTATATTTTAAAAGGATTTTTGTTTATTCTCGTATTAAATATAACTGTGAAAATCAAACAATTTTGACCTGAACTCAGTCGAGAGAACCCGCTGAACTTAAGCATATCAGTAAGCGGAGGAAAAGAAACTAAATAGGATTCCCCCAGTAACGGCGAGTGAAAAGGGAAAAGTCCATCGCTAAATCGTTTTGCCTCAGGCATTATGAGGTGTAGCGTATAAGCCGTAACCTTTGATCTTTTGTCTCAAACAAGTCCCCTTGACAGAGGTTCCACAGAAGGTGCAAGTCCTGTACGTTGAGATAATTGATCAATATTTGCGTGCTTTAGAGTCGGGTTGTTTGGGATCGCAGCCCAAAGTCGGTGGTAAACTTCATCTAAGACTTAATATTGCCACGAGACCGATAGCAAACAAGTACTGTGAAGGAAAGTTGCAAAGCACTTTGAAGAGAGAGTTAAAGAGGACGTGAAACCGGTGAGGTGGAAACGGATAGAGTCGGCGTATCATTCAAGTATTCAGTTACATTATTTTTATGTTGTGACCCCTGAGCTCCAGATTGGGACAGTGGGAAGCAGCATAATTTTTTGTGGTGCATTTACTTGCTTGGTGCTTGGGGATGTTTGAGGCAGATTTGTTTCCGTCGTTTTGAGGCCAGCTTGCTGGTACCCAAACGGTGTTAGCATTTTTTGTTTTGGACATTTGAGTATGGCTCACGTGTATTTATTGGATTGTTCTGAGTGTAAGTTGCGGTCGCATGCGACACGTGGTTTATATTTAGTTCGGTCCGGTTAATGCTCCCGTACTCCGTCCCCATGTAAAAGCCGGTCATCTATCCGACCCGTCTTGAAACACGGACCAAGGA
>JARQAC010000002.1:7622500-7625000 GCA_036172945.1 Meloidogyne incognita
GCTCTGCAAGTACATAGAATTATTGCTGCGGTTAGAAAGCTCATAGTTGGATTCGTATCGATACCTTGGAACCCTTCGGGTGTCTCTAGGTGTTATCGATTTATCGTAATGTTCGGTTTTGAGTCCTTAACAGGATTCTTAACAGGCATTGCAAGTTTACTTTGAACAAATCAGAGTGCTTCAAACAGGCGTTTTCGCTTGAATGATCGTGCATGGAATAATAGAAAATGATTTCGGTTCAGTTTTATTGGTTTTACGGACTGAGATAATGGTTAACAGAGACAAACGGGGGCATTTGTATGGTCCCGTGAGAGGTGAAATTCTTGGACCGTGGCCAGACAAACTACAGCGAAAGCATTTGCCAAGAATGTTTTTATTAATCAAGAACGAAAGTCAGAGGTTCGAAGGCGATCAGATACCGCCCTAGTTCTGACCGTAAACGATGCCAACTAGCGATCCGCCGATGGAAATTATATTGCCTTGGTGGGGAGCTTCCCGGAAACGAAAGTCTTCCGGTTCCGGGGGAAGTATGGTTGCAAAGCTGAAACTTAAAGGAATTGACGGAAGGGCACCACCAGGAGTGGAGCCTGCGGCTTAATTTGACTCAACACGGGGAAACTCACCCGGCCCGGACACTGTGAGGATTGACAGATTGATAGCTTTTTCATGATTCAGTGGATGGTGGTGCATGGCCGTTCTTAGTTCGTGGAGTGATTTGTCTGGTTTATTCCGATAACGAGCGAGACTCTAACCTACTAAATAGTTGGTACCTACTCTTTGTGTATACAGCTTCTTAGAGGGATTTGCGGCGTTCAGCCGAAAGAAATTGAGCAATAACAGGTCTGTGATGCCCTTAGATGTCCGGGGCTGCACGCGCGCTACACTGGCAAAATCAACGTGCTTGTCCTACCCTGAAAGGGGCGGGTAAACCATTGAAAATTTGCCGTGATTGGGATCGGAAATTGCAATTATTTTCCGTGAACGAGGAATTCCAAGTAAGTGCGAGTCATCAGCTCGCGTTGATTACGTCCCTGCCCTTTGTACACACCGCCCGTCGCTGCCCGGGACTGAGCCATTTCGAGAAATTTGGGGACCGTTGATTTAATTTTTCTAAATTACTTTGATGGAAACCAATTTAATCGCAGTGGCTTGAACCGGGCAAAAGTCGTAACAAGGTAGCTGTAGGTGAACCTGCTGCTGGATCATTACTTTATGTGATGTTCAAATTTGAATTCGCAATGAAATGATCGTTGTGAAACGGCTGTCGCTGGTGTCTAAGTTTTGCTGATACAGTTGTGAACGTCCGTGGCTGTATATGTGGTGACATGTTAGGACTCTAATGAGTTTAAGACTTAATGAGCCTCTTAAGTTAGGACGCCAGCAATCTTTTTTTTCTCTACATTTTAAAAAAAACAAAAATTCTACCCTTATCGGTGGATCACTAGGCTCGTGGATCGATGAAGAACGCAGCAAACTGCGATAATTATTGCGAACTGCAGAAGTCTTGAGCACAAAAGTTTTGAACGCATATGGCCGCATTGGGGTCAAACTCTTTGCAACGTCTGGTTCAGGGTCATTTTCTCTTATAGCGGAAGCTTTAATTTATATAATGATTTTGTTGCTTTATATTTTAAAAGGATTTTTGTTTATTCTCGTATTAAATATAACTGTGAAAATCAAACAATTTTGACCTGAACTCAGTCGAGAGAACCCGCTGAACTTAAGCATATCAGTAAGCGGAGGAAAAGAAACTAAATAGGATTCCCCCAGTAACGGCGAGTGAAAAGGGAAAAGTCCATCGCTAAATCGTTTTGCCTCAGGCATTATGAGGTGTAGCGTATAAGCCGTAACCTTTGATCTTTTGTCTCAAACAAGTCCCCTTGACAGAGGTTCCACAGAAGGTGCAAGTCCTGTACGTTGAGATAATTGATCAATATTTGCGTGCTTTAGAGTCGGGTTGTTTGGGATCGCAGCCCAAAGTCGGTGGTAAACTTCATCTAAGACTTAATATTGCCACGAGACCGATAGCAAACAAGTACTGTGAAGGAAAGTTGCAAAGCACTTTGAAGAGAGAGTTAAAGAGGACGTGAAACCGGTGAGGTGGAAACGGATAGAGTCGGCGTATCATTCAAGTATTCAGTTACATTATTTTTATGTTGTGACCCCTGAGCTCCAGATTGGGACAGTGGGAAGCAGCATAATTTTTTGTGGTGCATTTACTTGCTTGGTGCTTGGGGATGTTTGAGGCAGATTTGTTTCCGTCGTTTTGAGGCCAGCTTGCTGGTACCCAAACGGTGTTAGCATTTTTTGTTTTGGACATTTGAGTATGGCTCACGTGTATTTATTGGATTGTTCTGAGTGTAAGTTGCGGTCGCATGCGACACGTGGTTTATATTTAGTTCGGTCCGGTTAATGCTCCCGTACTCCGTCCCCATGTAAAAGCCGGTCATCTATCCGACCCGTCTTGAAACACGGACCAAGGAGTTTATCGTGTGCGCAA
>JARQAC010000002.1:7632500-7635000 GCA_036172945.1 Meloidogyne incognita
AACAGTTAGAATGGGGCCATGCTACACTTTTTTACAAGATCGCACATCAGACTCTAAAGAGTCATTTACTTTCATTTCGCTTTTAAGTTTTTAACACCCAAAAACTTGCGCACACGATAAACTCCTTGGTCCGTGTTTCAAGACGGGTCGGATAGATGACCGGCTTTTACATGGGGACGGAGTACGGGAGCATTAACCGGACCGAACTAAATATAAACCACGTGTCGCATGCGACCGCAACTTACACTCAGAACAATCCAATAAATACACGTGAGCCATACTCAAATGTCCAAAACAAAAAATGCTAACACCGTTTGGGTACCAGCAAGCTGGCCTCAAAACGACGGAAACAAATCTGCCTCAAACATCCCCAAGCACCAAGCAAGTAAATGCACCACAAAAAATTATGCTGCTTCCCACTGTCCCAATCTGGAGCTCAGGGGTCACAACATAAAAATAATGTAACTGAATACTTGAATGATACGCCGACTCTATCCGTTTCCACCTCACCGGTTTCACGTCCTCTTTAACTCTCTCTTCAAAGTGCTTTGCAACTTTCCTTCACAGTACTTGTTTGCTATCGGTCTCGTGGCAATATTAAGTCTTAGATGAAGTTTACCACCGACTTTGGGCTGCGATCCCAAACAACCCGACTCTAAAGCACGCAAATATCGATCAATTATCTCAACGTACAGGACTTGCACCTTCTGTGGAACCTCTGTCAAGGGGACTTGTTTGAGACAAAAGATCAAAGTTTACGACTTATACGCTACACCTCATAATGCCTGAGGCAAAACGATTTAGCGATGGACTTTTCCCTTTTCACTCGCCGTTACTGGGGGAATCCTATTTAGTTTCTTTTCCTCCGCTTACTGATATGCTTAAGTTCAGCGGGTGCTCTCGACTGAGTTCAGGTCAAAATTGTTTGATTTTCACAGTTAGATTTAATACATGAATAAACAAAAATCCTTTTAAAATATAAAGCAACAACATCATTATAGAAATTAAAGCTTCCGCTATAAGAGAAAATGACCCTGAACCAGACGTTGCAAAGAGTTTGACCTCAATGCGGCCATTTGCGTTCAAAACTTTTGTGCTCAATACTTCTGCAGTTCGCAATAATTATCGCAGTTTGCTGCGTTCTTCATCGATCCACGAGCCTAGTGATCCACCGATAAGGGTAGAATTTTAGTTTTTTTTTAAAATGTAGAGAAAAAAAGGTTGCTGGCGGCCTCACTTAAGAGGCTCATTAGGTCTTAAACTCATTAGAGTCCTAACATGTCACCACATATACAGCCACGGACGTTCACAACCGTATCAGCAACACTTAGACACCAGCGACAGCCGTTTCACAACGATCATTTCATTGCGAATTCAAATTTGAACATCACATAAAGTAATGATCCAGCAGCAGGTTCACCTACAGCTACCTTGTTACGACTTTTGCCCGGTTCAAGCCACTGCGATTAAATTGGTTTCCATCAAAGTAATTTAGAAAAATTAAATCAACGGTCCCCAAATTTCTCGAAATGGCTCAGTCCCGGGCAGCGACGGGCGGTGTGTACAAAGGGCAGGGACGTAATCAACGCGAGCTGATGACTCGCACTTACTTGGAATTCCTCGTTCACGGAAAATAATTGCAATTTCCGATCCCAATCACGGCAAATTTTCAATGGTTTACCCGCCCCTTTCAGGGTAGGACAAGCACGTTGATTTTGCCAGTGTAGCGCGCGTGCAGCCCCGGACATCTAAGGGCATCACAGACCTGTTATTGCTCAATTTCTTTCGGCTGAACGCCGCAAATCCCTCTAAGAAGCTGTATACACTAAGAGTATGTACCAACTATTTAGTAGGTTAGAGTCTCGCTCGTTATCGGAATAAACCAGACAAATCACTCCACGAACTAAGAACGGCCATGCACCACCATCCACTGAATCATGAAAAAGCTATCAATCTGTCAATCCTCACAGTGTCCGGGCCGGGTGAGTTTCCCCGTGTTGAGTCAAATTAAGCCGCAGGCTCCACTCCTGGTGGTGCCCTTCCGTCAATTCCTTTAAGTTTCAGCTTTGCAACCATACTTCCCCCGGAACCGGAAGACTTTCGTTTCCGGGAAGCTCCCCACCAAGGCAATATAATTTCCATCGGCGGATCGCTAGTTGGCATCGTTTACGGTCAGAACTAGGGCGGTATCTGATCGCCTTCGAACCTCTGACTTTCGTTCTTGATTAATAAAAACATTCTTGGCAAATGCTTTCGCTGTAGTTTGTCTGGCCACGGTCCAAGAATTTCACCTCTCACGGGACCATACAAATGCCCCCGTTTGTCTCTGTTAACCATTATCTCAGTCCGTAAAACCAATAAAACTGAACCGAAATCATTTTCTATTATTCCATGCACGATCATTCAAGCGAAAACGCCTGTTTGAAGCACTCTGATTTGTTCAAAGTAAACTTGCAATGCCTGTTAAGAATCCTGTTAAGGACTCAAAACCGAACATTAC
>JARQAC010000002.1:7640000-7645000 GCA_036172945.1 Meloidogyne incognita
GGCTCATTAGGTCTTAAACTCATTAGAGTCCTAACATGTCACCACATATACAGCCACGGACGTTCACAACCGTATCAGCAACACTTAGACACCAGCGACAGCCGTTTCACAACGATCATTTCATTGCGAATTCAAATTTGAACATCACATAAAGTAATGATCCAGCAGCAGGTTCACCTACAGCTACCTTGTTACGACTTTTGCCCGGTTCAAGCCACTGCGATTAAATTGGTTTCCATCAAAGTAATTTAGAAAAATTAAATCAACGGTCCCCAAATTTCTCGAAATGGCTCAGTCCCGGGCAGCGACGGGCGGTGTGTACAAAGGGCAGGGACGTAATCAACGCGAGCTGATGACTCGCACTTACTTGGAATTCCTCGTTCACGGAAAATAATTGCAATTTCCGATCCCAATCACGGCAAATTTTCAATGGTTTACCCGCCCCTTTCAGGGTAGGACAAGCACGTTGATTTTGCCAGTGTAGCGCGCGTGCAGCCCCGGACATCTAAGGGCATCACAGACCTGTTATTGCTCAATTTCTTTCGGCTGAACGCCGCAAATCCCTCTAAGAAGCTGTATACACTAAGAGTATGTACCAACTATTTAGTAGGTTAGAGTCTCGCTCGTTATCGGAATAAACCAGACAAATCACTCCACGAACTAAGAACGGCCATGCACCACCATCCACTGAATCATGAAAAAGCTATCAATCTGTCAATCCTCACAGTGTCCGGGCCGGGTGAGTTTCCCCGTGTTGAGTCAAATTAAGCCGCAGGCTCCACTCCTGGTGGTGCCCTTCCGTCAATTCCTTTAAGTTTCAGCTTTGCAACCATACTTCCCCCGGAACCGGAAGACTTTCGTTTCCGGGAAGCTCCCCACCAAGGCAATATAATTTCCATCGGCGGATCGCTAGTTGGCATCGTTTACGGTCAGAACTAGGGCGGTATCTGAAGAACTAGGGCGGTATCTGATCAGAACTAGGGCGGTATCTGATCTTGTTCAGCGCCAATCGAAGTACTATATCTTGCGAAATAGCACGCAGCTGAAGCACTCCACAAGCAGTCCTCACTACTAGTCCACAAGCGCCGCCCCGTAAGGAAGCTCAAGCAGCCACGAGCAAAGTCCACCAGTTTCACACAACAGCCCGACTGACCCAACCTTTAGAGCCAATTCTTTTCCCGAAGTTACGAATCTAATTTGCCGACTTCCCTTACCTACATTATTCTATCGACTAGAGGCTGTTCACCTTGGAGACCTGCTGCGGATATGGGTACGATCAGGCAGGAGATTTTAAATTGCCTCCCTCGCATTTTCACGGCTCATGTGGAGCACACGGGACACAACAGGAACCGCTGCGCTTTACAAGACCAGTATCCCTATCTCAGGCTGAGCCACTTCCAGGGACATGATCTCTAAACCAGAAAAGAGAACTCTGGCCCGGACTCCACACGAGGTCTGCGAGTTCGTTTGCGTCACCGCGCAAAGTAATCCTCGCGGATCACAATCTCCCATGCCTGGTGTGGGAATATTAACCCACTTCCCTTTCGGCAACCAGGTAGACAAGTTACCGTTAAGTATCTCATCTCCCCGCAGTGTCTAGACGGCTTTAGCCGGTGCCTTAGGATCGACTGACCCACATTCAACTGCTGTTCACGTGGAACCCTTCTCCACTTCAGTCTTCAAGGATCTCACTTGAATATTTGCTACTACCACCAAGATCTGCACTAGTGGAAGCTCCAGCTGGGTGCACACCCAAAGCCTTCAACGCAACCACTACGACCCTCTTACACGTCATTGCAAGACTTTTTAACAAAATACAAGCTTATGACGGCAGAGTATAGGTGACCCGCTCCAGCGCCATCCATTTTCAGGGCTAGTTGATTCGGCAGGTGAGTTGTTACACACTCCTTAGCGGATTCCGACTTCCATGGCCACCGTCCTGCTGTCTGTATCAACCAACACCTTTTATGGGGTCTAATGAGCGGATACTTTGGCACCGCAACTCCGCGTTTGGTTCATCCCACATCGCCAGTTCTGCTTACCAAAAATGGCCCACTTGGAGCTCGTATTCAACGCCAAAGTTCAAAATCAAGCAACTTTGACATCATAACCATTTAGAGTTTGAGAATAGGTTAAGAACATTTCGTTCCCAAGTCCTCTAATCATTCGCTTTACCGAGTATAACTACTCTTGAGCTCCAGCTATCCTGGGGGAAACTTCAGAGGGAACCAGCTACTAGATGGTTCGATTAGTCTTTCGCCCCTATACCCAAGTCAGACGATCGATTTGCACGTCAGAACCGCTTCGGACTTCCACCAGAGTTTCCTCTGGCTTCGTCCTGCTCAGGAATAGTTCACCATCTTTCGGGTCTCACCGCGTACGCTCTTCCGCCACCCTACTGTAAACAGTTAGAATGGGGCCATGCTACACTTTTTTACAAGATCGCACATCAGACTCTAAAGAGTCATTTACTTTCATTTCGCTTTTAAGTTTTTAACACCCAAAAACTTGCGCACACGATAAACTCCTTGGTCCGTGTTTCAAGACGGGTCGGATAGATGACCGGCTTTTACATGGGGACGGAGTACGGGAGCATTAACCGGACCGAACTAAATATAAACCACGTGTCGCATGCGACCGCAACTTACACTCAGAACAATCCAATAAATACACGTGAGCCATACTCAAATGTCCAAAACAAAAAATGCTAACACCGTTTGGGTACCAGCAAGCTGGCCTCAAAACGACGGAAACAAATCTGCCTCAAACATCCCCAAGCACCAAGCAAGTAAATGCACCACAAAAAATTATGCTGCTTCCCACTGTCCCAATCTGGAGCTCAGGGGTCACAACATAAAAATAATGTAACTGAATACTTGAATGATACGCCGACTCTATCCGTTTCCACCTCACCGGTTTCACGTCCTCTTTAACTCTCTCTTCAAAGTGCTTTGCAACTTTCCTTCACAGTACTTGTTTGCTATCGGTCTCGTGGCAATATTAAGTCTTAGATGAAGTTTACCACCGACTTTGGGCTGCGATCCCAAACAACCCGACTCTAAAGCACGCAAATATCGATCAATTATCTCAACGTACAGGACTTGCACCTTCTGTGGAACCTCTGTCAAGGGGACTTGTTTGAGACAAAAGATCAAAGTTTACGACTTATACGCTACACCTCATAATGCCTGAGGCAAAACGATTTAGCGATGGACTTTTCCCTTTTCACTCGCCGTTACTGGGGGAATCCTATTTAGTTTCTTTTCCTCCGCTTACTGATATGCTTAAGTTCAGCGGGTGCTCTCGACTGAGTTCAGGTCAAAATTGTTTGATTTTCACAGTTAGATTTAATACATGAATAAACAAAAATCCTTTTAAAATATAAAGCAACAACATCATTATAGAAATTAAAGCTTCCGCTATAAGAGAAAATGACCCTGAACCAGACGTTGCAAAGAGTTTGACCTCAATGCGGCCATTTGCGTTCAAAACTTTTGTGCTCAATACTTCTGCAGTTCGCAATAATTATCGCAGTTTGCTGCGTTCTTCATCGATCCACGAGCCTAGTGATCCACCGATAAGGGTAGAATTTTAGTTTTTTTTAAAATGTAGAGAAAAAAAGGTTGCTGGCGGCCTCACTTAAGAGGCTCATTAGGTCTTAAACTCATTAGAGTCCTAACATGTCACCACATATACAGCCACGGACGTTCACAACCGTATCAGCAACACTTAGACACCAGCGACAGCCGTTTCACAACGATCATTTCATTGCGAATTCAAATTTGAACATCACATAAAGTAATGATCCAGCAGCAGGTTCACCTACAGCTACCTTGTTACGACTTTTGCCCGGTTCAAGCCACTGCGATTAAATTGGTTTCCATCAAAGTAATTTAGAAAAATTAAATCAACGGTCCCCAAATTTCTCGAAATGGCTCAGTCCCGGGCAGCGACGGGCGGTGTGTACAAAGGGCAGGGACGTAATCAACGCGAGCTGATGACTCGCACTTACTTGGAATTCCTCGTTCACGGAAAATAATTGCAATTTCCGATCCCAATCACGGCAAATTTTCAATGGTTTACCCGCCCCTTTCAGGGTAGGACAAGCACGTTGATTTTGCCAGTGTAGCGCGCGTGCAGCCCCGGACATCTAAGGGCATCACAGACCTGTTATTGCTCAATTTCTTTCGGCTGAACGCCGCAAATCCCTCTAAGAAGCTGTATACACTAAGAGTATGTACCAACTATTTAGTAGGTTAGAGTCTCGCTCGTTATCGGAATAAACCAGACAAATCACTCCACGAACTAAGAACGGCCATGCACCACCATCCACTGAATCATGAAAAAGCTATCAATCTGTCAATCCTCACAGTGTCCGGGCCGGGTGAGTTTCCCCGTGTTGAGTCAAATTAAGCCGCAGGCTCCACTCCTGGTGGTGCCCTTCCGTCAATTCCTTTAAGTTTCAGCTTTGCAACCATACTTCCCCCGGAACCGGAAGACTTTCGTTTCCGGGAAGCTCCCCACCAAGGCAATATAATTTCCATCGGCGGATCGCTAGTTGGCATCGTTTACGGTCAGAACTAGGGCGGTATCTGAAGAACTAGGGCGGTATCTGATCAGAACTAGGGCGGTATCTGATCTTGTTCAGCGCCAATCGAAGTACTATATCTTGCGAAATAGCACGCAGCTGAAGCACTCCACAAGCAGTCCTCACTACTAGTCCACAAGCGCCGCCCCGTAAGGAAGCTCAAGCAGCCACGAGCAAAGTCCACCAGTTTCACACAACAGCCCGACTGACCCAACCTTTAGAGCCAATTCTTTTCCCGAAGTTACGAATCTAATTTGCCGACTTCCCTTACCTACATTATTCTATCGACTAGAGGCTGTTCACCTTGGAGACCTGCTGCGGATATGGGTACGATCAGGCAGGAGATTTTAAATTGCCTCCCTCGCATTTTCACGGCTCATGTGCGCATTTTCACGGCTTTTGGTCTACTTTG
>JARQAC010000002.1:7660000-7762500 GCA_036172945.1 Meloidogyne incognita
AAACTTTGATCTTTTATTAAATGCATGCATTTTAAATTAGTTGAATTTTTGAGTGAGCTTCGCTTCTTCTTTTTTAATATGGCGTCGCTTCTCTTTTTTAAAATGTCGTCGCTTCTTTTTTTAAATGGCGTCGCTTCTTAAAACGGGGGGATCTCTATGTACGAGGATTTTTTGATAAAAATATAAAAAGTTTTTTAAAAAATAATAAGTAAAAAAAATAAAATAAAATTAAGGAATAAAAAATTTTTTTGGAGATTAAATTAATCAACTTATTTCCCATTCTGTCTCATTTTATGCTAACTCATTATTAGACGTGAAGTAAAATTTTTTCCTCATTTTTCTATGTAAAAGTAAACAAATACGGTATAAACCACCATTTTGAATATATTAGATAATTAAAACTTGTAGAGTAATTTAATACATGAGGGATTGTTGCAATAGTAATATTTTGGTTCAATTCATCTATTTGTAAACTATCATTGTATCTTTTTATACCATAGCGACGAAAGGGTGTTAATCTATAAAATTCAAAGTCTTCAGCATTCGCTCTGGATGATTTTAATAAATGTATTGGACACTCACACCTTCCTGGTATAGGTCCTGTAACGTTAAAAGGTAGATTCAATAAATATTTTGGGCATCTACAGGGTTCTTGTTTCCACATATCTTGCCATCTGGGATCATTTACTAGAGATAAATTTGAAGAGGAAGCAAGCGAAAATAATAAGAATAATATTATGATAAACATTTTGGTGAAATCGAGGTGAAATCGTGAAATCGAGGTCTTTTATACCATTCCCATCAAAATCTCATGAGAAAGTTATATTATGACGAAGCTCGTCAGAATAGTCTAGACTTGAACTGAGTTGATTGTTCTACTTAAATGTTTTTATGATGCACAATTCGAGCCGTAACAGTTAAGAATTAGCCAGGCGCCAACATCGTTATTCATGATCACGCCAATGAACTAATTCTATTAAAAAAATGTTAATAAAAAATTTGTTACATATAAGATGGTCCCTTTTAATTTATTCCCGAAATAGATGGGTAAGATTTTTCTAGTTTTATTTCACCATTTATATTTTTTAATTTTATTTTTACGATTTAGAATTGTTTGCATAATAAATTAGTTTTATTTCAAAAATCCTTTGATCTTTCTATTAATTTTATGCATATCTAATTAGATTTGCCGCATTTTATTATTTGATTTATAGATGTTTGCATATTAAATTAGATTAAAAAAATCCTTTGATCTTTTATTAAAATCATGAATATTTAATTAGATTTTGCGAATTTTATTATTTGATTTATAGATGTTTGCATATTAAATTAGATTTTTAAAAAATACTTTGATCTTAGATGCATGCATATTAAATTAGATTTGCCGAATTTTATTTTTATGATTTATAAATGTTTGCATAATAAATTTTTAAAAATCCTTTGATCTTTTTATTGGCTGCGTGCATATTAAATGTCGAAATTAAATTTTTATTTGTGTTTTCGACCTAAATCATCTTTAATTAAGATAAAAGAAATTGGTGTAAGGGCTGGCCTATAAAAAGGTTCATTTTAAAAAATATTGTATCATTTTTATAAATATTCATTATAATTTAGCTAAATCTCATTTTACTTTTATCCTTTTTTGCTCATTTATAAAAAAATAAATTTAGCATATTGCCAAATAGATTTTTTAATTCAATTTTTCATATTTCAAAGCGAATCATTAGTAAAATTTCCTTATTTAAATAAGTTTTTTGAATTTTTATCTTTTATGTATTGGTGCGTATTTATTAAAAAATTTTCAATTTATTTTTGATTTTTTATTACTTGTGTGGATATTTAATTGGATTTTGAATTTTATTTTATTTTGATCTTTTATTATTTGCAAGCATATTTAAGTAAAAATTTATTAGTGTGCATACATATTTAATTAAATATTTTAATTTACTTTTGTTATTTGACATAAATACATATTTAATTGGTAAAGTAAAATGTTATTTATCTATTTTGACTTACATGTATATTTAATTAAAAATTTGAAAATTTCCTTGATCTTATTTGATATGCAGGCATATTTAATTATTATTTCATTGATCCTTTTTAATATGTGCATAATTATTTAATCTTTCGATAATATTGTCAAAAAGAAAATTATAGAAAATTTTGCATATAAAAGCGGCATTTTTTTTAAATATATAATCATTTTTACAATAATATTTCTTTGTAATTTAGTTAAAGATTTCTGAAAACTTACTAAAATATATTTTATTAAAATGCAACAACTTTCAAAAAATTCACGCAATTTCTTTATTGCCAATCTCCTTGGCATGCAACAAGGAAGTGGGTACAACGCCGAACGCTATATAGAACGATTAAATAATTCATTATGGCATAATTCAAAATTTAATGTCACCAAAACCTATTCAAAATTCATGATCAAAGATGTTCCTGCCGATGCCGAGTCGCTTCTTTCAGGTATTTAAAAACTTTTTTTCAATAAATTAGCAAATTCAGGAATTTTTCAATTTTGTGTTGATGAGGCTATCGAACATGCAAAAGTAAATAATGTCGAACCGCAACAACTAGCTTGCACCCTGACCAGTGACATTTTAGAATATGACATCTGGGTTCCTTTCAGGTAATTTTTTACATTTAGTTAAAAACATTAATTATTCAGTAATATTTCAAATAATACTGTTGACGCCATGCTTAACCGTTGTCAACATATTGCCCAGAGCAAGAAACAAGACGAATTAACTTTATGGGGTGCACCCTTTTCTATAACGGTAACAACGTTAAACAAACTTTCATTCAAAAAACGTCGTCGTGTCGGAGGTGCAGCTCGCAAAATCCCTAAAGTTCGACACCAAATTAATAAAGGATCACTTATCAAATTTGATAACCCAGACAACATGAATCATTGCCTATTTTTTGTTTTAATTGCCTCATTAATTCAAAATATTTGCAACTGGCCACGTAAAAAATTTTTTAATTATATACATAATTTATATGGAATGACTGAGCGTTTTCAAAATGATGCATATGAATTAATGAATCAGGTTGAAGCACAAATTGGAATGAATGAATATGATGCGGATGAATGGATTCCACGTATTGTTGACCAATGGAATAATATTAATTTCAAAAACCAATATATTATAAAAGTATTTTTATTCGGTGACCAAGGCAATTATAAACCCGAATTTGAATATGGCCCAGAAGACTATAATACGCCAATAATTATTTACTACAACGACTTCGAAAAACATTTTTATGCAGTAAAGAAAAATGGTCGATTATTTGGAAAACCTTATTGTTTGTCGTGCAAATCTGTTTACAGTTTAGCTCAGCATCATTCAATCAACTGCCTTGCACGATGTAAAAACTGCTCCCGTGTCGGACCCGAATTTCCATGTCAACCCAACAACAATTTCTTCAAATTTTGTAATTTATGTTTTAAAAATTTTAACAATAAGGATTGTTATAATCAACATCTAAAAAATGGTTTTTGTAAAAATTCCAAGAAATGCAACAAATGTGGAGTTATTTGGAATGTCCATGACAACACTCGTAATGGACGCAAAGGGCATGCATGCAATGAAAAACATTGTAGCACATGTAATGAATTTCATGATCAAAAACGTGGATGCTATATTAAACCTTTGGAAGCAAAAAATTTTGAGCCATATTTAATAATTGCTTTTGATTTTGAAACAACACAATTATCTGCAATACACGAACCAAACTTTATCGCAGCAAAAGTTTCATGCCCAGATTGCATTTTAAACGGTAAATGGCAACAAAGTTTGAAAAATATTAATTGTAAAATTTGTGGAGAAAATCGTACTATTACTTTTTCTCATCAACACTTTAATGAAACAACTGTTGATCAGAAGATAATATGTAATTCTCCACTCGCATCATTTGTAAATTGGATTCTTAATGAACTCCCCCAAAATTACGACATTTTTGCTTTTTCACATTTTGGGGGTAGATTCGACATGGTCATCACTCTGAAGGAAATAGTTAAGCAAGGACTAGGTCCTGAAATTTTAAAAAAGGCAATAAAATCTATGAAATGAAGATGAAGAACAAGAAGAACAGTATCATCTTCCGTGACAGCTATAATTTAATGCCAATGCCGCTTGCTTCACTTGTACCATCATTTGATCTAAAAGTTGAAGACAAGCCATTTTTCCCTCACATGGCCAATCGTCCAGAAAACTACGGCAAAGAAATATATCCAACAAAGGCAGACTACCTCGCCAATGGGATGATGCCTGAAAAGAGAAAAATATTTGATCTTTGGTATGAACAACATAAAAATACACCTTTTTTTCTTGATGAAGCTTTGGCTAGTTATTGTACAAATGATGTTGAAATATTAATGGCAGCGCTTATTGCTTTTCGAAAAGAATTTTTTGAGGTGACGAAACGCAATAAAGGAGAAAGGGCTGCATCGGTTAAAGCGCATGGAGGAATTGATGTTTTACGTGAGGCAATGACCATCGCTTCGGCCTGCATGCGTCATTTCAGAACAAACCATCTCAAAGAACAACATTTGGCACTCGTACCCGAACGCGGCTATGATAAAGTAGATGGTAATCAAAGCCTTCTTGCCCTCCGATTTTTCAAATGGTACTCTGAAAAATTTGGTGTAACCGTCCAAAATGTCAACTCCGACGGTGGAGAGAAGAAAATTGGTAACTATCAACTTGACGGCTGGGTTTTGGAGGAGAATTATGGTATAGAAGTTAATGGATGTGTTTGGCATGGGTGCCCTAAATGTTTCCCACATGATAATGATTTAATGCCCAATGGAAAAACTGCTGGATATTTGAGGGAACATGACAAGAACAGGTAAAATTTGATGTATATATTTTAATAAAAATAATTTAGATTGGAATTTATACTCACTCAAATTGCCCGTGTTGACATTTACTGGGAGTGTGAAATACATCAAATGTTGGCAAAAGATCGAGAAATGAGAGAAATGTTTTATAGCTATATTGATGATGGACCAATTGATATAAGAAGTTGCTTCTATGGAGGAAGAACTGGACCACTAAAACTCCATCATAAAATCAAAGATGGAGAACGGATATCATATTTTGACGTGACTTCTTTGTATCCGTTTATCAACGTCACTACAAAATATCCAGTTGGACATCCTAAAGTGCACATCATCAATAAAAATGTAAATTGGACAAAAGCCATTGACAACACCTACAATCTTGCAATATTAAAAGTTTTTATAATTCCTCCCAGAAAAATCGATGTTCCCATTCTGCCAATGAAATTAGAAAATGATGCCCGTCTTCTTTTTCCTCTGTGTGCAAAATGCGCGTAAGATAAATATTTTTATTTAAAAATATTTTTTCTTTTAGAAAAATGTATCCTGAAGGTGGCGTATTAGAAAAGTATCGATGTAAACACAACGACGAAGAAAGAGGATGGGTATCAACTTGCACTTCAATTGAATTAAATGTTGCTCTAGAAGAAGGGTATACTGTAACAAAACTCTTCCGAGTACTAGAGTACAACAAATCGGATTCTGAATTGTTTCAACCTTATATCTCAGAGTTTATGGCTGAAAAAATACATTCATCAGGTTTTGACAGTAACATCAAAGACAACATTGAAGCAGAAGACAAGTTTATTGAAGAATGTATCGAAAAATTTGGCATTAAAATTGAACGAAGTAAAATGAACCCCAACAAGGGTCGGAGGACCCAGGCCAAACTTATGTTAAATAATCTTTGTACGTTTAACTTTTATAAATCATGTTAAATATTTTTATTTTAGGGGGACGATTTTCACTTCGCAATTTTGGTCTTTCTCAATGTATAATAACTGATGACCCAGAACAGTACCAAAAATTCGTAAACGACAAATCAATTCAAATAACAAGTATTGATGAATTATCACCAGAAATTTTAATGATTGCATATATGAAGAAAAAAGAATGGATCGAAGAACATGAGTGTTCCAACATTGGTATATTTTAGTAAAAAATTTTTTATTTTAATTTAATTATATTTAGTTATTTCACTCTGGACAACATCAGCAGCAAGAATCCATTTACTTCGTGCAATGCAACAAGTTGTCCGTACTAAAGGGTGTAATCTTCTTTACACGGGTAAATTTTTTATAATTAGTTCCAGCAAATTTTTAATATTAGACACTGACTCCTTAATATTTGCACATCCTGAAGGAGTCAACCCTCTGAGTCTTGGGCCTCATCTTGGGCAATTTACCGATGAGTATCCAAAGCATGATATCGTAGAATATGTTTCTGGTGGAGCAAAGCAATATGGTTTAAAAATGAAAAAGAAATGTAATCAAATAAAACAACAAAATGAATATGAATATATTTTAAAAGTAAGAGGAATAACTTTAAACCACGATGTCATCAACAACCAAGGATTAAGATATGAAACTTTCAAAAGACAGGTTATCAAATATGCAAAAACTGGAATAAACGAACCTATTAAAATAATGTACCCATCGTTTTTATGCCCCTCAATAAAAAATTTAAATGTTTCAACTCTATCCCGCCATAAAATTTCAAGACCATTCATCGGGAAGGGAATTATAAGACCCTCCGATTTTTCTATATTAAATTTTGGACATATTTAATTGTATTTATTATTTGTTATTTAATTAACTTATTTTATTTTTATTTATTTATTTATTATTTGTTATTTTATTAATTATTGTTATTTTTATTTAAATGTATTTATAAAATATTTTGAATGCAATTATAATTTTAATTTTTAAATCACCATCCGTTACAGTAATAACTCGGTTTCAATATATCCTGGTCAAAATTTTCTTCCTCCTCTTCATCCACAATTATTAATTTATCTTTTGGTGAAGGCACTCTTTCACTTGTAATTTTGAAACTTTCACATAAATTGGGAGTTTTTTCTTCTTTTTCTTCCTCTTTAACAAGCTCAAGCAATTCTAAAGGGTAATATCGATTTTCTTTAAATGATCCAGTGTTGTTTGGGAATTGTTCGATAATACAATGAAGATAAGGATTTTGAAGACGAATACGATGTTTAGCATAATAATGTGCAGTCACAGAAATGTTGAAGGGTTTTGAAAGCCTACCATATGCTGGTATAACATTTGCTCCCTCCTTTGATAAACCACCTATTGTAAAACTTTTTTTCAT
Organism: Meloidogyne incognita; assembly: GCA_036172945.1. Lineage (NCBI taxonomy): Eukaryota > Metazoa > Nematoda > Chromadorea > Rhabditida > Meloidogynidae > Meloidogyne > Meloidogyne incognita. Next base: position 7,667,181 of record JARQAC010000002.1, read on the forward strand.
TCCGTTTTTATCAGTATATGTTGTTGCAACCTTACAGCCTTGAAGCTTTTTTAAAATTAATTTTCTATTTTCAGGATGATTTAGTTGAGTTCCAAGTGATTTAACAGTGCAACATAGAATATTAGCACATTCTTCACTTATAAGGACCATTTTAAGTTTTTAAATGAAATAAACTGTCAATATTAATTAGTGTTTATATACTCATCATTTTATGTTAATATTTTTAAGGACCGCCCCTAAATTACCGATATAAATACTCTGGCTAACCATTCATGCACATTCACAAAATTTTTTAAAATAATTCTTAAAATGGAAGGCATTACCAATGAACTTGAAAAGAATACTACTAATAATTCAGAAACTAAAACTACTAATGAACCTTTTTGGAAATTGTTTCGAGGAAAATTTCTTCTAACGTTCTCACTTTGTGCAGGTTAATATCATTTCTTTTTATTAAAATATTTAAAATTTCAGAATGTCGTGACAATGTTTTTAAGAAGAGTGACAAAGCGGTTCGAAAAGAAGATAAGATTGAAGTTAAATTTGAAATGTGTGAAGCATGCTTTAAGAAGAATTGTAAGTCAACTGATATTTTATCACCATACACACCCAAAATAAATTAAATAATTATTGTAACAATTTTTAATCAAGGTAAACAATGTTATAAACAATAATATTTAAAACATTTAATATTAGCTAGATTAAGAATTTTATAATAAGGAAATAATATTAATCAATTTAATAATAAAAAGTTGCATATTTTATTATCTGAGCACAATCAGTACATACAAAAAATTTATATTTGTATGTATTTCCTTCTCCGACTTCTAAAATTTCTTCTTGCTTCATTTCAAGTAAAGTTTTGCGACATTGCTCACACCATGTCGATGTCTCATAGTTGTGGTCCAAAAATATTAAAAAAGTAGAGGCATCCAATTTCTCCCCATTTTTAATCATTTGATTGAGCTCTTTTGTTTGAGGATGCCAGGAACAATCCCAAAATTCGGCAACCCCCTAAATATTTTATTATAAATTTGATTTTTGAATAGTTACCTCAATAACATTCTGTTCATCATCTTTTCCCGGCATTTTGTTCAATAGCTCTTGTTTAATATCCTCCTGTTTAATATCATTAATATTCAAAAACATGGCAAAAGTTTGTTCCATTGCGAATAAAACTATTATTGTTACTTTTGTCTATAAAATATTTTTATTTAGTTTTAAGATTTTTAAAGATAAAAAAGCAACTATTTATAGTCCGGTGCCATATTAATTAAATATGCACGCAAATAATAAAAAGATCAAAAGAAACTAAAATTCAAAAATTTTAATTAAATATGCATGCATGTCATAAAAAGGTCAAAGTAAACTAAAATTCAAAAATTTTAATTAAATATGCATGCATGTCATAAAAAGGTCAAAGTAAACTAAAATTCAAAAATTTTAATTAAATATGCATGCATGTCATAAAAGATCAAAGTAAACTAAAATTCAAAAATTTTAATTAAATATGCACGCAATAATAAAAAAGATCAAAGGAAACTAAAATTCAAAAATTTTAATTAAATATGCATGCATGTCATAAAAAGATCAAAGTAAACTAAAATTCAAAAATTTTAATTAAATATGCATGCATGTCATAAAAAGATCTCAAAGTAAACTAAAATTCAGAAATTTTAATTAAATATGCACGCAATAATAAAAAAGATCAAAGGAAACTAAAATTCAAAAATTTTAATTAAATATGCATGAATTCATAAAAAGATCAAAAGAAATTAATACAAAAATTTAATTAAATATGCATGCATGGCATAAAAGAACAAAAGAAACTAAGATTCAAAAATATTAATTAAATATGCACGCAATTTATAAAAAATCAATGGAAAATGAAATCCAAAAATCTTAATTAAATATGCATGCATGTCATAAAAAATCAAAGGAAACTAAAATTCAAAAAATTTTAATTAAATATGCAAGCATGTCATAAAAAGATATCAAAACAAATTAAATTAAAAAATTTATTAAATATGCGTGCATGACATAAAAGAAATTTCAAGCGTTATAATTATTCATGCATAAAAAATAAATCAAAAGAAAGTAAATCTCAAAAAATCTTAATTGCGAAATTTAAAAATCTAAATTACAAAAACTTTATGTAATCATTTTATTCACAATATTAAGAACAAATAAATCAGGATTAGATTGTTTGTCTAAAAACTCAAGATATTGCTCAAAATTATAATTCTTTGAATAAAAATATATAAAAGATATACAATGATGGGCACATGTTCCAGCGAAAGGTGCTTGATAGCGTTTTAGATTTCTTATAATTTTTGGAAAATTTCTTAGAAAGGAATTTATTATGCATATACTAGTAGGCAGTGCTAAACTATCGAAATATATCACTTCATCATTATATTTTATGTAAATAACGATCCAGTGAGAACCTTCATATCCATAAGGATCCAAATTTACTATTAAAAATTTCCCTTTTGATGAACTAGGATCAGGCAGACGATTACACGGAAAACATCCTAGGAAGATTCGCGACGTTTGAGGATTTGTCCTCAGAATTTGAGTAATTTGACTTGCGTACATTGTTGCTGTTGTTGTTAAAATTGAATTTGAACCAAAGAACTGATCGGAGCTGATAAATAACTAGACTAGCTAACAACATTGCATATAAACATATCATTCCCCAACAGAATACATGTCCATAAAAATTGTTGTCTTTTGGGCTTTCCTTGCAAAGTGATGGCAGATTATCGAAATTAATAAAATTAGGTACCGGAGCAACAATTTTTTCTTTTGAAGGTAAAAGAGGGTTTCCTGTAATATTTTCACCTCTGTAATATTTAACAAGTTCAGAATATTCTGGAAGATTGTCTAGTTTTATAGTACCATCAGTTGATAATGCTTCAACTAGTGGAACAAATATTCTAATTAGAAAAACTATTTTCATAAGATTTTTCATTTTTAAATGATTTTTCTTAAAAATTTTTTTCATATTTATACTTTTCTTGTTTGAAAAATTTTAAAAATATGTGGTAATGTTTTACTTGTATAAAAAATAAAATATAAAAGTTATTAAGTTTATCTAATTTAAAATTATTACAATATGAAAAGATTAGAATTTATATTGTGGTATCACTCGCGATTGTTCTATTTTTATCTAACATTATAAGTGAATCTGCTTCTCCCATTACTATAAGCATTATTCCTCCTTCAGGTACGGGTTTACTAAACTTTATATTTACAGCTGTTGTTCCATTTTTAATTAAATCAAAGGTTCCTCCTTGATCTTCTCCACTGTTTGTTAGGTTAAAAACATAGATACAATGTGTTTTGCCATATTGTTGTAAAGTTATTCCATTGCTCTCCGTTGAATTGGCTAAACCAACTGCCTCATTCATATCATTGAAAGCACGAATATATTTTCCATTCTCATAATCAAAATCATACGGGGCTTGTGGATAATTTCTTCCATTGGCAATAATACTAATCTCGCGAACATTAAAATGATGAAAGTTGAACGGGCTTCGTTTAATATCTCCTACATAATCAGAATTAGAAACGAGCCCTAATGTAATGCGTCTAGGAATTTGGTCCATAAATAGGTTGGCATTAAACTCATATCGACCCTGACTAATAAATAGAGGTTTCATCATAGTTTTTCTTATCGAGTAGCGAGCAGGTTTAGTCTCAAGTCTTTTCGCAATGTCCAACGCCAATCCGTCCATTAAATCTACTTTTTTAACATAAAGTTTCATATTTACTACTTCAAACAAATATCGTGTCGGTACTTCCATAGCATTTTGTAGTCCAAATGTCATAAGAACAAATCGGGAATCGTTTGGTATAATTTCGATATCAACTTCACAGTGATTTATCAAATAAAGTGGTTGATTGAAAATATCTACATCAAGTTTAGCAATGAATTGTGCTGTTTTACTGTTTTCAAATAATCTTCTCCTTTCGATTGTATCTAAACCACCTTCTTGAGTTGAAGTATTATTGTAAAAATATCCAGCGGCATTTAAATGTGAGCTCTTTGCGTTTTGTGAATATGAGAGTTCATGTGAAAAATAGGTTTTGTAAGCATAAAGTGAATTTGAATTGAACACTTCTCTTCCATTAACACTTATTCGCATATTATTAATAAATGTCTGTCCTATAAGCTGTATTGGGGAAACATTGTCTGCGACAGAAAGATTTACAAGTTGTCCACTTTCATTTTCTTTTCGAATGCGAAATTCAGTAAATAAATAACATTTAGTCAAATCAATATAATTTTGACTTGCGTGAATTTTAAAATGGTAAGGTGTATCGATTACTCGGTAGAATTTCAAAAACTTTTGATGATGAAATACTTACATTTGTTGGAGGAATTTGAAAAAAGTCTAATGCATTGGTAATTGAGTTGATACTATCACTGTCAATTTTATGAAACGCCATTTCTAATAAAGACCAAAAACGTCTGATTTCACTCTTTTTTTAATAGGTTTGCCAATTAATGTTTGATAACTTGGTAATTTTCTCCCTTTTATACCCCTTTTTCTTGCAAATCCTGAACCAAATTGTTTAGGCAAGCCTCCCTTCTCCAGAACAGTATCTACACCCTTCTTTCCTTCACTAATGAAAGCCTCTTTGATTGGTTCTCCCTGACTAACTCTTTCAAGAACACGTTGTCCTGTGTTAATTGCTTCTGACTTTACAGTATTTCCAACATTTCGAAGAACAGGAAGAAAGAAACGCCAAAGTCCTCGCATAATATCTCCCACACCCGCTCCTTTTTGAATACCATATCCTCTTTGGAAGGGTGAAGACCCTCGAAAATAATCATATGATATTTCTCCACCACCTGACATTTCATTAGGATTTTTATGGACAAAATCGTCATAGCCTACTGTACTTGTATCAAAGATAACATGCACCATTTTTTAATAAATAAAATTTATTTTAGATTTAAATAATTACAACTACTATTTATATACACTTTGAAAGAAAATTAAAAATTGATCACTTTTTTAAAGATCAAGACAATGAGTACTGTACCAAAGGAAAATGGTACTAATCTGCCATTATCCATCGTTCTTATTTCAATCTCAATTTCGTTAACTTCCTTTGGTAAAACACGAGCATATATTGGTGAATCATAAATGTTTTCATTATATTCTCCAGGTTTTGCACCGGCCACAGAGACTACGCGTAGAAGTGAACTTAGGCTATTACCAATAATCATATTTTCTGTTAGTCCCTTTGTATACACAGCAAAACTTGAAAAACCGCCTCTTAAATCACATCCATACTTTGCAATTTCTCTATTTTGGACCATATTTGTATTTTCAAAACCCAAAACATATCCAAGTTGAGGAGAAAAAGATAGATATTTAATGCTGGTATGAGTAAATTGTACTTTAAAACGTTCAAAATCCTTGTGATACAATATTTCGATAGAATCAATTATTTGTTTTTGGACTGAAGCATCAACTTTATCCTTCTTTAATCGTCCATACTGCCGTAAAAGAGCGGGCATATTCGGTAAATAATTTATTCGGGCTTGGCGAGTGGGTGTTCTCCCGAGTATTTTTGTTAATATTTGTTCCATTTCTTCGGTCCATAATGGATCACTGAATGTTTCTTCAGGGGTTGGAAGAAGGGGAAGTTTTGAAAGATCCTCAGTAATTGGTTCAGGTCGTGAAGGTTGAACAGGAGTTGTTGTTTCAGGTGGTGGAAGGGAAGGTTTTGAAATATCTGTAGGTTTAGGAGGCTCAAGTATAACAGGTGGAAGAGGAAGTTGTTCTGAAATATCTCCTTTTTGTTGATCTTGTGAAACAGGTTTTGTTGGAGAAATATAACCAGGTAGAGACTTTAAAGGAGAAGTTTGTTGAGTAGGCATAGGGGGAGGGTTTGATGGTGTTTCTGGAGGGTGTATGTCTGTGTACGTTGGTAGAGGTGGGGGCCTGTAAGGTTCATCCTCTGCCTCTTTGTCTCTAGCAATTCCTTCAAACTCAAGTGCCCTAAATCTATCCATTCTATAATTGACAAGTCTTTTAAGTCCATCAATTTTAGTATTTAATTCCTTCCTTCGATCCTCATCTGTTTCCTCATCATACAAAGTTTTTGTATTAGAAATTTCCTGATATGTAGCGATCAACCCATAGAAATTACTTCGTATTGCTGGCCAATAATCAGGATTATCACTGAAAAATTTATCAACATACCCTTTATGGGTTATATAGTTCTCTCTATTATATTGTTTAACAGTTTTTTGTTTGTCCCTTCTCAGTACTGCAGCATCAAGTAAATTTACTCTCTTAGTCATTTTTTCAATTTCTTTCTTGAATCTAGGTAAAAACCCCTCTAATTGTAAGTGTGATTCCTTTTTGTCTTCTATGAAGAGAGCTATTAGTTTGAGATGGTCTATAATTAATATTTCATTGTAATTTTCAGGATAAGTTTCGAAAAAATCGACAACAACGTTGACATCTGAATTATTCTTTTCAAAATCTCTCCTTTTTGCTTCTTCTTCTAATTTTCTAATTCGAGACTCTAAAGCACTTTTTTTGTAACTGAGATTCCAAAATATTGTTGTCATTTCACTTTTGATTGTCTCATCCTGTTGCTGATCTGTTCTTAATTTAAATTCATCTAAAGATTTTGAATCTTCTACGAGTTTATCTTTTAAAATTTTTAGTTGGTCCCAATATTGATCAGGATAATCTATGAACACTTCATCAACTTTTGGAATAATTCCCACTCTAATCTGCCTTAATTCTTCTAATGATCGTTTATTTCTTTGACTTTTAAGTGAGGGCAGATCGACTAAATCTTCTGGTTTTTCCAAAGGTGAAGCTCCATACGTTTCGCTTTGATGTTGAAGTGTAGAAATTAAAAATTCATGTAATTTTTCAACAGTTGTATGTGATGCCTTTGGAACGGGGACTCTTAAAACTTTACCCATTCCAAGATTATCTTTGAAATGTATATCAATCCATTGGTCATCTAGTGTACCAATAGTTGCTGCCCAAGAATATGGATAATTTATACTGTGTAAGCCGCACACCCAGTTGCCAGAAAAATAGAGTGGTTTAGGTAAATGAACTCTAAATTTATTTGGCCGATTATCAGGATAATCGGGAATATTACTAGGAAGAAAGACAAAAAAGCTGTTTGACATATTTTTATCACAAAAAATTTTTACAATAATGAAAAATTGTTTTCTTTTATACTAATTGTGATTCATGAATCCATTCACGTTCTGGGTATCCTATAAACTTAACAAGAATATCAAAAGTACCGTCTTGTCTCTTTCTTTTTTAACAACTTTTTCAATTCTATATTCTGTATCGGCATCTTTTCTTACACGAGTTAACTCTTCGTTGTAGAATGAACCCTTAAATTTTTCGCCTTTATCATCACGTACTTTGTATTGAATTGGTAATGGGGTCTCCTTTATTCTGTCCACTTGTAATATTTCATCTCCCCAATTTGGTATGTATCCTTTTTCAAAAGCACCTTTATTTACGCTCATTCGTACAAAATCATCCTTTTTAAGTTTTGGCTTCATTTTATTATTTGAAGAAAATATGTTTCCATAGATTCGTTTCCATACCTTTTGAGCATTATCAAAGTTAACATCTATCGGGCGCATTCCATGAATTCTACTTTTTGCTTTATTTATTCCTTCTAAAATTTTTTCAAGGACATCGATCCAGTTTAATGTTTTCTTTTGAGCAAAATTTCGGTAAAGTCGTTGTTTTACATTACGAATTGCTCTTTCGGCAACTGAAGCCTTGACGATAGAATGTGTTGGCTCGTGTTTTTCTATCCCCTCTTTTTCAAAAAATTCCTTCATTTGTTTATTTTTAAATTCTGTACCTTTATCTGAAAAAATTCGCTGAGGTTTCATTGGCATTTGTGAAATTAAATTTTTTGAAAGCTTCTATCATTTCTTCAGTCTTTTTAGACTTTACAGGAACACCAAACACTCGTTTAGATAGAACATCTATACCTAGAAGTAAATAACGATTTCCTTTATTATGTCGAGATAACTGTTGGAAATCTGCCAAATCAACTTGTACATCTGTCATAAACCCGGCTGCTACAGTCTTTGATCTTTTAAAATGAATACGTTTGGGTCGCATAAGTGTATATGTTCTATGTCCTTCTAAATAATGTTGAACAGCTTTTCTTGGTATATGTTTGAGAACTTTACGTGCTTCATACCAAAGTCTGTCAATTCCTGAAAATGCTGCAGGGGATTCAGGGTTGTTGTATAGATCGTCAAGAAATTTAGTGTAATCAGCCATCTTTTACCAAAGAGATGGTTTAAATCTGTTGATATCCTTTTGTGTCGGTTTTCTTATTGCCCATTTATTTTTTGTTTTATATGAGCGAAACTCTAAATTTTTTCTTCAGATTTTTAACCCATAATCTTGAAGCTCTTTGTGATTGTTTTTTGTTGACTTTTCTCTGGACTTTAGCAATTGTATGTCCGTCTCCTTGCGACCACTCTGCTTTTCGTTTTATTTTTTGACGGCTTAATGGTGGGGAAGGTGACCTTCCCTCTCTTAGAACCCTTCTTGAACCTTTTGATGCTCCACTTTTTTCTTTATTACGTAATTGTTGAATAACATAAGGGTCTATTGGAACCTTATGTTTCTGCGACTTTCGTCGTCTGGCTAATAATTGTTGCCTTTTTTCATAACGTTTCTTATCGATTTCCTTCAATTTATTCGCTTTTTGTCTTATTTCTTGTTCCCTTCTGCTGTCATATATCTTTTTCCTCTTTATACCTTCAAAATCACCCTGCTCCAATTCTCTTTTAATAATTCGTTGTTGAGGTGAGACATGAGTTGATATTATTGGCACATCTTCGGATAATATAATAGAGTCTTGCTTTGTACTCCCTGTTTTCGAATATTTTGTACTTTTGCGTCTTGAAAATTTTTTCTTTGGCTCAGACTCTATTTCCTTCTTTATTAATTTAAGATTTGTAGTTGGTGGTAGTGGAGGAGGTGGTGGTAAGCTTCCTCTCAATTTCTTAAACCGTTTTTTAACTGATGTGGATGATGATGATAAAGATGGAGGACGAGGTAGTTTTTGGGGTTTGAAATTAATTATCGATTTAACATCTTTAGTAGATTGAGGAAAAGATGGGAGAGAAATATCATCAGTTGTAAATATTTCCTCATCATCTTCGACTATATTAGATGATGGACGTGTAGAATTTGTACTCATTATTGCTCCCTTAGGTGTTGCAACCATTTCTACTTTGACAGGTCTATTCTGTTGCTCATTTCTCAGTTGCAAATACCGCCTAAGTTCTTGGTTATATTTTACATTTTTTGCACTTGGAGTATCTTTCTTTCTTTTAATTTTTTCAAGGTCACTTCTGATTAAATCTAGATTTGGTTCCCCCGTATCAAATGTAGTTAGACCTTTGTAAATTTCCTCGGGAACAAGAATAAATTTGTTTGCCATAATTTTAGGTATGTTGTTTATTTATTTAATTCTTGCTTTTTATAGAATTTCCTATAGATCTTGCTAATTCTATAAGAACCGGTGTCAATAGCGCTGCAAACGTGCCCACACCCTCTCCTCTTTGATTTAGAATTTTTCTAGCACCATGTTCACTTCTTATCCTACTCATTTTACGAACAAAGTCAGCATATGGAATCAGTCTTTTCTTTTGCCGAGGTGTAAGTTTGAGTCTAGCCTTTATAATATTCAGACAAATTTCGGTTATAGCTAATAATTGGTTTGTATTTGAGAGTCTTAACAGTCGTTGCAATTTTCGATGCGATTTTGTTTTTGCAAGAAGTTGTAAAAAATATGAATTTTCCTTGATCAGCTGACTAACCATGTTATTATTTATATTCTATTTTTCGGAATAAAAATAATTTTTTCTTCATCTTCTTTAAATATACTTGTGCGTAGTCTCAGTCCTGGATCAGATGAAGCATGCATATCAATAACTAGATAACCAAAGGGGTTGTTTGTTGCTTGTCTATATGCATCGAGGAAATATTCAAGTTTTTGAGGAAATAGTTGAACACCTATATTACGTACAGATAATACCGAATTAGGAGAACGCATTATAATAATATATTGAGCATTTTGTCGCGCAACTTTAATTTTGCGTTCGAATAAATTCTGAGTAACAAAGACAATAGCAAAATTTTGATGATGAGATTTTTTCGTAAATAACTCGGACAAATATTTTTCATCAATTGACATAAGCAAGTCGTCGAGAATAAGTAGTAAAGGTTTTTGATATTTTTTAATCAAATCCTCGGGAGGAACACCAGAATAAACACTGACACCTGATTTCTGAAGTATAGGTACAATATTACTCATTTCGCCAAAACAGTAAAGTATACTTTTAGGTTTGGGTTCAATTAAATCTGAAGCTTCGGAAATAAATTTTAATAATAATGTACTCTTTCCGCTGGAACTAGGTCCAGAAATTATCATACCAAAAGGAATTTTAAATTTCAAATCTTTATCTGAGAATGTTAAAGTTTCCATTTTAATTAATTGAAAAATTAAATAATTTTAGGTTTATATAAGAAAAATTAACGAGGTATGTTATATAATGCTTCGATAGCAGCCATCTCCTCTTCCTCAATCTTTGTAGCCTGTTTCTTCAAATTATTCATCTTATCAATCTGTGATGGAATTCCAGTTGTTGCTGCATCGAGACTATCAAAAAATTCATTAAGCAAAACATTTTCATTATTTTCTTTGCTTTTATCTTTGAGGATATTTTCAATAGTATGTTTTGTAGATTTTTGTGTACTAATAGATTGCTTTTGTTTATTCTGTTTTTCTGACATTGTATTTTGGCTTAGAGTTGTTGGTTGTGTCGATTGTTGAGTTGGAAGCAGTGGCTGTGGTTTTACAGTGCCATATGGGATATTGAATACGCGGCCTTTGTTCTTAATCTTAATTTATAAAATATAATAGATAAAGACTAAAAAATACCTACCCGAAAGAAGCATATTCCCGGTAAATCATAAGTTGAATCAAATGGTACATAACGAGTTCCTGAAATACGTGTGCAAAAGATAGTAACGCCATCTTTGGTGACAATAAAATCCACTTCAACTTCCGTACTTTTACATTCACGACATTTGCCAGCTATATCATATGGTACAAAACGAGAAGGGGTTAGACGTTCACTTGAAATCGTTATTCCATTCAAATTAATGCTAATTTCTACTTCAGGCAAAACTTGACGAGTTAGATTTTTATTATTGTTCATCTTAACAAAATTTTTAAAAATGAGCAAAAGGAAACAAAATTCATACATCAGCTCTGTTTTTATACTCCATAATTCGACCACGCCCCTTCTGATTAGATAAGGTAGTAATAAACTGATTTGAAGACTACCTTCTAAACACCCCTCTTTGGAATTTTAGTTCTGCTAATGGACTGAATATCGATTTGAAAAAATCAATAACTGATAAGCAAGTTTCTTTTATAGTTAACCATCCAGAATATAATATGCCATCTTTTTCTGGTTTAGGTTTTGGCGGAGGTCCATAATAGATTGGTATAATAGCTTTTTCTTTCTCATCCCAAACCCACCAATGATGACCGTATGGGGTCCATATTTCTTTATACTCCAAGTCTTTAGGTACGCCTATGTTTAAAACATCTTTGAAATTTATAGAAGGAGGTTTTCTTCGAAATAAAGTTATAGCTCTCTCACACTGCCATCTTTTAAAATCAGATAAACTTTTATTTTCGCTAGTAACATTATAAATCATATATAGTATTAAAATTATTTTGAAAAACATTTTTTCAATTTAAGATTTAAGTTTTATTCGGGTATTTATACTCAATCAATTAAAAGTGAAGCGACGCCATTTTAAAAAAGAGAAGCGACGCTCTTTTTAAATTTGACTAATTTAATATGCATGCATGTTAAATAGTTTAAAAGTTTTAAAAGGAAAAAATTACAATAAAAAAATGTTCCTCTTTGGCTAAGTATGTAGCGGTTTTGTTTTGGAATATTCATTAGTTATCACGGTTCGATCATGTTCAGGGATAATTTTTAATATAGGAAGATCAAAGGAAACCCTTTGGTTTCTTCGGACCCCTCCCCCAACATTTTGGAACAAATTGGTTTTGTCGGCAAGGTCAAAGAAACAAAAAGGTGTGAATTTTCACATCTTGAGGATTTACCGCACACTTAAAATGGAACAAAATGGGATTGTCGGAAGATCAAAGGGAACCCTTTGGTTTCATCGGACCCTTCCCCCAACAACTTGGAACAAATTAGTTTTGTCGGCAGGATCAAAGAAACAAAAAGTTGTGAATCACAACTTGAGGATTGTCGGCAAGGTCAAAGAAACAAAAAGGTGTGAATTTTCACATCTTGAGGATTTACCGCACACTTAAAATGGAACAAAATGGGATTGTCGGAAGATCAAAGGGAACCCTTTGGTTTCATCGGACCCTTCCCCCAACAACTTGAAACAAATTAGTTTTGTCGGCAAGATCAAAGAAACAAATAGGTGTGAATTTTCACACCTTGGCATTTGTCGGCAAAATCAAAGGAAATCCCTTTGTATTTTTCGGACCCCTCCCCCAAACCCCTTCAAAACCCTTTGAAAATTTTGCGGACCCCTCCCACAGGCATAGGTTCGGCGGCAAAGATTAAAGAAAAAGGGGCGGGCACCCTCCTAAACCTTTAGGAATGTGCGGTAGAAAATGGAACAAAGTGGTATGGTTAACTACTCTAGAGGCTGTTCACCTTGGAGACCTGCTGCGATCAGGCAGGAGATTTTAAGGTGAACAGCCTTTTAAGAGGCTGTTCACCTTGGAGACCTGCTGCGATCAGGCAGGAGATTTTAAATTGCCTCCCTCGCATTTTCACGGCTCATGTGGAGCACACGGGACACAACAGGAACCGCTGCGCTTTACAAGACCAGTATCCCTATCTCAGGCTGAGCCACTTCCAGGGACATGATCTCTAAACCAGAAAAGAGAACTCTGGCCCGGACTCCACACGAGGTCTGCGAGTTCGTTTGCGTCACCGCGCAAAGTAATCCTCGCGGATCACAATCTCCCATGCCTGGTGTGGGAATATTAACCCACTTCCCTTTCGGCAACCAGGTAGACAAGTTACCGTTAAGTATCTCATCTCCCCGCAGTGTCTAGACGGCTTTAGCCGGTGCCTTAGGATCGACTGACCCACATTCAACTGCTGTTCACGTGGAACCCTTCTCCACTTCAGTCTTCAAGGATCTCACTTGAATATTTGCTACTACCACCAAGATCTGCACTAGTGGAAGCTCCAGCTGGGTGCACACCCAAAGCCTTCAACGCAACCACTACGACCCTCTTACACGTCATTGCAAGACTTTTTAACAAAATACAAGCTTATGACGGCAGAGTATAGGTGACCCGCTCCAGCGCCATCCATTTTCAGGGCTAGTTGATTCGGCAGGTGAGTTGTTACACACTCCTTAGCGGATTCCGACTTCCATGGCCACCGTCCTGCTGTCTGTATCAACCAACACCTTTTATGGGGTCTAATGAGCGGATACTTTGGCACCGCAACTCCGCGTTTGGTTCATCCCACATCGCCAGTTCTGCTTACCAAAAATGGCCCACTTGGAGCTCGTATTCAACGCCAAAGTTCAAAATCAAGCAACTTTGACATCATAACCATTTAGAGTTTGAGAATAGGTTAAGAACATTTCGTTCCCAAGTCCTCTAATCATTCGCTTTACCGAGTATAACTACTCTTGAGCTCCAGCTATCCTGGGGGAAACTTCAGAGGGAACCAGCTACTAGATGGTTCGATTAGTCTTTCGCCCCTATACCCAAGTCAGACGATCGATTTGCACGTCAGAACCGCTTCGGACTTCCACCAGAGTTTCCTCTGGCTTCGTCCTGCTCAGGAATAGTTCACCATCTTTCGGGTCTCACCGCGTACGCTCTTCCGCCACCCTACTGTAAACAGTTAGAATGGGGCCATGCTACACTTTTTTACAAGATCGCACATCAGACTCTAAAGAGTCATTTACTTTCATTTCGCTTTTAAGTTTTTTACACCCAAAAACTTGCGCACACGATAAACTCCTTGGTCCGTGTTTCAAGACGGGTCGGATAGATGACCGGCTTTTACATGGGGAACGAGTACGAGAGCATTAACTGGACCGAACTAATTGAAAAGCACGTGTCGCATGCGACCGTTTCTTTTCCTCCGCTTACTGATATGCTTAAGTTCAGCGGGTGCTCTCGACTGAGTTCAGGTCAAAATTGTTTGATTTTCACAGTTAGATTTAATACATGAATAAACAAAAATCCTTTTAAAATATAAAGCAACAACATCATTATAGAAATTAAAGCTTCCGCTATAAGAGAAAATGACCCTGAACCAGACGTTGCAAAGAGTTTGACCTCAATGCGGCCATTTGCGTTCAAAACTTTTGTGCTCAATACTTCTGCAGTTCGCAATAATTATCGCAGTTTGCTGCGTTCTTCATCGATCCACGAGCCTAGTGATCCACCGATAAGGGTAGAATTTTAGTTTTTTTTTAAAATGTAGAGAAAAAAAGGTTGCTGGCGGCCTCACTTAAGAGGCTCATTAGGTCTTAAACTCATTAGAGTCCTAACATGTCACCACATATACAGCCACGGACGTTCACAACCGTATCAGCAACACTTAGACACCAGCGACAGCCGTTTCACAACGATCATTTCATTGCGAATTCAAATTTGAACATCACATAAAGTAATGATCCAGCAGCAGGTTCACCTACAGCTACCTTGTTACGACTTTTGCCCGGTTCAAGCCACTGCGATTAAATTGGTTTCCATCAAAGTAATTTAGAAAAATTAAATCAACGGTCCCCAAATTTCTCGAAATGGCTCAGTCCCGGGCAGCGACGGGCGGTGTGTACAAAGGGCAGGGACGTAATCAACGCGAGCTGATGACTCGCACTTACTTGGAATTCCTCGTTCACGGAAAATAATTGCAATTTCCGATCCCAATCACGGCAAATTTTCAATGGTTTACCCGCCCCTTTCAGGGTAGGACAAGCACGTTGATTTTGCCAGTGTAGCGCGCGTGCAGCCCCGGACATCTAAGGGCATCACAGACCTGTTATTGCTCAATTTCTTTCGGCTGAACGCCGCAAATCCCTCTAAGAAGCTGTATACACTAAGAGTATGTACCAACTATTTAGTAGGTTAGAGTCTCGCTCGTTATCGGAATAAACCAGACAAATCACTCCACGAACTAAGAACGGCCATGCACCACCATCCACTGAATCATGAAAAAGCTATCAATCTGTCAATCCTCACAGTGTCCGGGCCGGGTGAGTTTCCCCGTGTTGAGTCAAATTAAGCCGCAGGCTCCACTCCTGGTGGTGCCCTTCCGTCAATTCCTTTAAGTTTCAGCTTTGCAACCATACTTCCCCGGAACCGGAAGACTTTCGTTTCCGGGAAGCTCCCCACCAAGGCAATATAATTTCCATCGGCGGATCGCTAGTTGGCATCGTTTACGGTCAGAACTAGGGCGGTATCTGATCGCCTTCGAACCTCTGACTTTCGTTCTTGATTAATAAAAACATTCTTGGCAAATGCTTTCGCTGTAGTTTGTCTGGCCACGGTCCAAGAATTTCACCTCTCACGGGACCATACAAATGCCCCCGTTTGTCTCTGTTAACCATTATCTCAGTCCGTAAAACCAATAAAACTGAACCGAAATCATTTTCTATTATTCCATGCACGATCATTCAAGCGAAAACGCCTGTTTGAAGCACTCTGATTTGTTCAAAGTAAACTTGCAATGCCTGTTAAGAATCCTGTTAAGGACTCAAAACCGAACATTACGATAAATCGATAACACCTAGAGACACCCGAAGGGTTCCAAGGTATCGATACGAATCCAACTATGAGCTTTCTAACCGCAGCAATAATTCTATGTATTTGCAGAGCTGGAATTACCGCGGCTGCTGGCACCAGACTTGCCCTCTGCTTGATACTCGTTAAAGGGTTTAAATTGTACCCATTCCGATGACCGGCCTCAAAGAGAACAGTCTCGTTATTTCTCGTCACTACCTCCTCGAGCCGAGAGTGGGTAATTTGCGCGCCTGCTGCCATCCTTAGACGTAGTGGCCATTTCTCAGGCCCCTTCTCCGGAGTCGAACCCTGATCCTCCGTTATCCGTCACCACCACGGGAGTCGATTATGCTCCCGTCAAGTTGATAAAGTGGACGCTTGAAAGACACGCCGCCGGCACAAGGCCATGCGGTCAGCTAAGTTATTCTGAGTCAACAAGAAGCAGCCGAAGCCGCGTGGTTTTGTTCTAATAAATGCGCTTTTCCGTAAGGACAAAGCTTTAGTGCATGTATTAGCTCTAGCTTTTCCACAGTTATCCATTTAGACAATCAAGATCAAGTAAATAATGGCCATTGTAATGAGCCGTTCGCGGTTTCTCGATAAACGATTAAACTTATACATGCATGGCTTAATCACAGACTCTAAACCAAAAATGCCTGGTGAAATTTGATTGCCTGGGGGAACCCTATTGCCTGAACCCTACGACACTTGGTCAATTGCACTTTGGTCTACTTTGCCTGAGGCAATTTTTAATCGGATCGTCACAGACTCTAAACCAAAAATGCCTGGTGAAATTTGATTGCCTGGGGGAACCCTATTGCCTGAACCCTACGACACTTGGTCAATTGCACTTTGGTCTACTTTGCCTGAGGCAATTTTTAATCGGATCGTCACAGACTCTAAACCAAAAATGCCTGGTGAAATTTGATTGCCTGGGGGAACCCTATTGCCTGAACCCTACGACACTTGGTCAATTGCACTTTGGTCTACTTTGCCTGAGGCAATTTTTAATCGGATCGTCACAGACTCTAAACCAAAAATGCCTGGTGAAATTTGATTGCCTGGGGGAACCCTATTGCCTGAACCCTACGACACTTGGTCAATTGCACTTTGGTCTACTTTGCCTGAGGCAATTTTTAATCGGATCGTCACAGACTCTAAACCAAAAATGCCTGGTGAAATTTGATTGCCTGGGGGAACCCTATTGCCTGAACCCTACGACACTTGGTCAATTGCACTTTGGTCTACTTTGCCTGAGGCAATTTTTAATCGGATCGTCACAGACAGTAGTTAACCATACCACTTTGTTCCATTTTCTACCGCACATTCCTAAAGGTTTAGGAGGGTGCCCGCCCCTTTTTCTTTAATCTTTGCCGCCGAACCTATGCCTGTGGGAGGGGTCCGCAAAATTTTCAAAGGGTTTTGAAGGGGTTTGGGGGAGGGGTCCGAAAAATACAAAGGGATTTCCTTTGATTTTGCCGACAAATGCCAAGGTGTGAAAATTCACACCTATTTGTTTCTTTGATCTTGCCGACAAAACTAATTTGTTTCAAGTTGTTGGGGGGAAGGGCCCGATGAAACCAAAGGGTTCCCTTTGATCTTCCGACAATCCCATTTTGTTCCATTTTAAGTGTGCGGTAAATCCTCAAGATGTGAAAATTCACACCTTTTTGTTTCTTTGACCTTGCCGACAATCCTCAAGTTGTGATTCACAACTTTTTGTTTCTTTGATCCTGCCGACAAAACTAATTTGTTCCAAGTTGTTGGGGGAAGGGTCCGATGAAACCAAAGGGTTCCCTTTGATCTTCCGACAATCCCATTTTGTTCCATTTTAAGTGTGCGGTAAATCCTCAAGATGTGAAAATTCACACCTTTTTTTTCTTTGACCTTGCCGACAAAACCAATTTGTTCCAAAATGTTGGGGGAGGGGTCCGAAGAAACCAAAGGGTTTCCTTTGATCTTCCTATATTAAAAATTATCCCTGAACATGATCGAACCGTGATAACTAATGAATATTCCAAAACAAAACCGCTACATACTTAGCCAAAGAGGAACATTTTTTTATTGTAATTTTTTCCTTTTAAAACTTTTAAACTATTTAACATGCATGCATATTAAATTAGTCAAATTTAAAAAGAGCGTCGCTTCCTTTATTAAAGAAAATGAGACATTTTGGTTTACAAAAGATGGTCCCTTTTAATTTTTAATTCGTCCTCACATGTTTGATTTTTATTTCTTATATATTTCAAAAATCCTTTGATCTTTTATTAAAAGCGTGCATATTTAACTATATTTTCCGAATTTTATTTTTTGATTTATAAATGTTTGCATATTAAATTAGATTTTTAAAAAATCCTTTGATCTTTTTATTAGATGCATGCATATTTAATTAATTTGCCGATTTTATTATTTTATAAATGTTTGCATATTAAATTAGATTTTTAAAAAATTCTTTGATCTTTTTATTAGATGCATGGATATTTAATTAATTTGCCGATTTTATTATTTTATAAATGTTTGCATATTAAATTAGATTTTTAAAAAATTCTTTGATCTTTTTATTAGATGCATGCATATTTAATTAATTTGCCGATTTTATTATTTTATAAATGTTTGCATATTAAATTAGATTTTTAAAAAATTCTTTAATCTTTTTATTAGATGCATGCATATTTAATTAATTTGCCGATTTTATTATTTTATAAATGTTTGCATATTAAATTAAAAAAAAAAACTTTGATCTTTTATTAAATGCATGCATTTTAAATTAGTTGAATTTTTGAGTGAGCTTCGCTTCTTCTTTTTTAATATGGCGTCGCTTCTCTTTTTTTAAAATGTCGTCGCTTCTTTTTTTAAATGGCGTCGCTTCTTAAAACGGGGGGATCTCTATGTACGAGGATTTTTTGATAAAAATATAAAAAGTTTTTTAAAAAATAATAAGTAAAAAAAATAAAATAAAATTAAGGAATAAAAAATTTTTTTTGGAGATTAAATTAATCAACTTATTTCCCATTCTGTCTCATTTTATGCTAACTCATTATTAGACGTGAAGTAAAATTTTTTCCTCATTTTTCTATGTAAAAGTAAACAAATACGGTATAAACCACCATTTTGAATATATTAGATAATTAAAACTTGTAGAGTAATTTAATACATGAGGGATTGTTGCAATAGTAATATTTTGGTTCAATTCATCTATTTGTAAACTATCATTGTATCTTTTTATACCATAGCGACGAAAGGGTGTTAATCTATAAAATTCAAAGTCTTCAGCATTCGCTCTGGATGATTTTAATAAATGTATTGGACACTCACACCTTCCTGGTATAGGTCCTGTAACGTTAAAAGGTAGATTCAATAAATATTTTGGGCATCTACAGGGTTCTTGTTTCCACATATCTTGCCATCTGGGATCATTTACTAGAGATAAATTTGAAGAGGAAGCAAGCGAAAATAATAAGAATAATATTATGATAAACATTTTGGTGAAATCGAGGTGAAATCGTGAAATCGAGGTCTTTTATACCATTCCCATCAAAATCTCATGAGAAAGTTATATTATGACGAAGCTCGTCAGAATAGTCTAGACTTGAACTGAGTTGATTGTTCTACTTAAATGTTTTTATGATGCACAATTCGAGCCGTAACAGTTAAGAATTAGCCAGGCGCCAACATCGTTATTCATGATCACGCCAATGAACTAATTCTATTAAAAAAATGTTAATAAAAAATTTGTTACATATAAGATGGTCCCTTTTAATTTATTCCCGAAATAGATGGGTAAGATTTTTCTAGTTTTATTTCACCATTTATATTTTTTAATTTTATTTTTACGATTTAGAATTGTTTGCATAATAAATTAGTTTTATTTCAAAAATCCTTTGATCTTTCTATTAATTTTATGCATATCTAATTAGATTTGCCGCATTTTATTATTTGATTTATAGATGTTTGCATATTAAATTAGATTAAAAAAATCCTTTGATCTTTTATTAAAATCATGAATATTTAATTAGATTTTGCGAATTTTATTATTTGATTTATAGATGTTTGCATATTAAATTAGATTTTTAAAAAATACTTTGATCTTAGATGCATGCATATTAAATTAGATTTGCCGAATTTTATTTTTATGATTTATAAATGTTTGCATAATAAATTTTTAAAAATCCTTTGATCTTTTTATTGGCTGCGTGCATATTAAATGTCGAAATTAAATTTTTATTTGTGTTTTCGACCTAAATCATCTTTAATTAAGATAAAAGAAATTGGTGTAAGGGCTGGCCTATAAAAAGGTTCATTTTAAAAAATATTGTATCATTTTTATAAATATTCATTATAATTTAGCTAAATCTCATTTTACTTTTATCCTTTTTTGCTCATTTATAAAAAAATAAATTTAGCATATTGCCAAATAGATTTTTTAATTCAATTTTTCATATTTCAAAGCGAATCATTAGTAAAATTTCCTTATTTAAATAAGTTTTTTGAATTTTTATCTTTTATGTATTGGTGCGTATTTATTAAAAAATTTTCAATTTTTTTTTTATTTTTTATTACTTGTGTGGTTATTTAATTGTATTTTTAATTTTATTTTATTTTGATCTTTTATTATTTGCAAGCTTATTTAAGTAAATATTTATTAGTGTGCATACATATTTAATTAAATATTTTAATTTACTTTTGTTATTTGACATAAATACATATTTAATTGGTAAAGTAAAATGTTATTTATCTATTTTGACTTACATGTATATTTAATTAAAAATTTGAAAATTTCCTTGATCTTATTTGATATGCAGGCATATTTAATTATTATTTCATTGATCCTTTTTAATATGTGCATAATTATTTAATCTTTCGATAATATTGTCAAAAAGAAAATTATAGAAAATTTTGCATATAAAAGCGGCATTTTTTTAAAATATATAATCATTTTTACAATAATATTTCTTTGTAATTTAGTTAAAGATTTCTGAAAACTTACTAAAATATATTTTATTAAAATGCAACAACTTTCAAAAAATTCACGCAATTTCTTTATTGCCAATCTCCTTGGCATGCAACAAGGAAGTGGGTACAACGCCGAACGCTATATAGAACGATTAAATAATTCATTATGGCATAATTCAAAATTTAATGTCACCAAAACCTATTCAAAATTCATGATCAAAGATGTTCCTGCCGATGCCGAGTCGCTTCTTTCAGGTATTTAAAAACTTTTTTTCAATAAATTAGCAAATTCAGGAATTTTTCAATTTTGTGTTGATGAGGCTATCGAACATGCAAAAGTAAATAATGTCGAACCGCAACAACTAGCTTGCACCCTGACCAGTGACATTTTAGAATATGACATCTGGGTTCCTTTCAGGTAATTTTTTACATTTAGTTAAAAACATTAATTATTCAGTAATATTTCAAATAATACTGTTGACGCCATGCTTAACCGTTGTCAACATATTGCCCAGAGCAAGAAACAAGACGAATTAACTTTATGGGGTGCACCCTTTTCTATAACGGTAACAACGTTAAACAAACTTTCATTCAAAAAACGTCGTCGTGTCGGAGGTGCAGCTCGCAAAATCCCTAAAGTTCGACACCAAATTAATAAAGGATCACTTATCAAATTTGATAACCCAGACAACATGAATCATTGCCTATTTTTTGTTTTAATTGCCTCATTAATTCAAAATATTTGCAACTGGCCACGTAAAAAATTTTTTAATTATATACATAATTTATATGGAATGACTGAGCGTTTTCAAAATGATGCATATGAATTAATGAATCAGGTTGAAGCACAAATTGGAATGAATGAATATGATGCGGATGAATGGATTCCACGTATTGTTGACCAATGGAATAATATTAATTTCAAAAACCAATATATTATAAAAGTATTTTTTATTCGGTGACCAAGGCAATTATAAACCCGAATTTGAATATGGCCCAGAAGACTATAATACGCCAATAATTATTTACTACAACGACTTCGAAAAACATTTTTATGCAGTAAAGAAAAATGGTCGATTATTTGGAAAACCTTATTGTTTGTCGTGCAAATCTGTTTACAGTTTAGCTCAGCATCATTCAATCAACTGCCTTGCACGATGTAAAAACTGCTCCCGTGTCGGACCCGAATTTCCATGTCAACCCAACAACAATTTCTTCAAATTTTGTAATTTATGTTTTAAAAATTTTAACAATAAGGATTGTTATAATCAACATCTAAAAAATGGTTTTTGTAAAAATTCCAAGAAATGCAACAAATGTGGAGTTATTTGGAATGTCCATGACAACACTCGTAATGGACGCAAAGGGCATGCATGCAATGAAAAACATTGTAGCACATGTAATGAATTTCATGATCAAAAACGTGGATGCTATATTAAACCTTTGGAAGCAAAAAATTTTGAGCCATATTTAATAATTGCTTTTGATTTTGAAACAACACAATTATCTGCAATACACGAACCAAACTTTATCGCAGCAAAAGTTTCATGCCCAGATTGCATTTTAAACGGTAAATGGCAACAAAGTTTGAAAAATATTAATTGTAAAATTTGTGGAGAAAATCGTACTATTACTTTTTCTCATCAACACTTTAATGAAACAACTGTTGATCAGAAGATAATATGTAATTCTCCACTCGCATCATTTGTAAATTGGATTCTTAATGAACTCCCCCAAAATTACGACATTTTTGCTTTTTCACATTTTGGGGGTAGATTCGACATGGTCATCACTCTGAAGGAAATAGTTAAGCAAGGACTAGGTCCTGAAATTTTAAAAAAAGGCAATAAAATCTATGAAATGAAGATGAAGAACAAGAAGAACAGTATCATCTTCCGTGACAGCTATAATTTAATGCCAATGCCGCTTGCTTCACTTGTACCATCATTTGATCTAAAAGTTGAAGACAAGCCATTTTTCCCTCACATGGCCAATCGTCCAGAAAACTACGGCAAAGAAATATATCCAACAAAGGCAGACTACCTCGCCAATGGGATGATGCCTGAAAAGAGAAAAATATTTGATCTTTGGTATGAACAACATAAAAATACACCTTTTTTTCTTGATGAAGCTTTGGCTAGTTATTGTACAAATGATGTTGAAATATTAATGGCAGCGCTTATTGCTTTTCGAAAAGAATTTTTTGAGGTGACGAAACGCAATAAAGGAGAAAGGGCTGCATCGGTTAAAGCGCATGGAGGAATTGATGTTTTACGTGAGGCAATGACCATCGCTTCGGCCTGCATGCGTCATTTCAGAACAAACCATCTCAAAGAACAACATTTGGCACTCGTACCCGAACGCGGCTATGATAAAGTAGATGGTAATCAAAGCCTTCTTGCCCTCCGATTTTTCAAATGGTACTCTGAAAAATTTGGTGTAACCGTCCAAAATGTCAACTCCGACGGTGGAGAGAAGAAAATTGGTAACTATCAACTTGACGGCTGGGTTTTGGAGGAGAATTATGGTATAGAAGTTAATGGATGTGTTTGGCATGGGTGCCCTAAATGTTTCCCACATGATAATGATTTAATGCCCAATGGAAAAACTGCTGGATATTTGAGGGAACATGACAAGAACAGGTAAAATTTGATGTATATATTTTAATAAAAATAATTTAGATTGGAATTTATACTCACTCAAATTGCCCGTGTTGACATTTACTGGGAGTGTGAAATACATCAAATGTTGGCAAAAGATCGAGAAATGAGAGAAATGTTTTATAGCTATATTGATGATGGACCAATTGATATAAGAAGTTGCTTCTATGGAGGAAGAACTGGACCACTAAAACTCCATCATAAAATCAAAGATGGAGAACGGATATCATATTTTGACGTGACTTCTTTGTATCCGTTTATCAACGTCACTACAAAATATCCAGTTGGACATCCTAAAGTGCACATCATCAATAAAAATGTAAATTGGACAAAAGCCATTGACAACACCTACAATCTTGCAATATTAAAAGTTTTTATAATTCCTCCCAGAAAAATCGATGTTCCCATTCTGCCAATGAAATTAGAAAATGATGCCCGTCTTCTTTTTCCTCTGTGTGCAAAATGCGCGTAAGATAAATATTTTTATTTAAAAATATTTTTTCTTTTAGAAAAATGTATCCTGAAGGTGGCGTATTAGAAAAGTATCGATGTAAACACAACGACGAAGAAAGAGGATGGGTATCAACTTGCACTTCAATTGAATTAAATGTTGCTCTAGAAGAAGGGTATACTGTAACAAAACTCTTCCGAGTACTAGAGTACAACAAATCGGATTCTGAATTGTTTCAACCTTATATCTCAGAGTTTATGGCTGAAAAAATACATTCATCAGGTTTTGACAGTAACATCAAAGACAACATTGAAGCAGAAGACAAGTTTATTGAAGAATGTATCGAAAAATTTGGCATTAAAATTGAACGAAGTAAAATGAACCCCAACAAGGGTCGGAGGACCCAGGCCAAACTTATGTTAAATAATCTTTGTACGTTTAACTTTTATAAATCATGTTAAATATTTTTATTTTAGGGGGACGATTTTCACTTCGCAATTTTGGTCTTTCTCAATGTATAATAACTGATGACCCAGAACAGTACCAAAAATTCGTAAACGACAAATCAATTCAAATAACAAGTATTGATGAATTATCACCAGAAATTTTAATGATTGCATATATGAAGAAAAAAGAATGGATCGAAGAACATGAGTGTTCCAACATTGGTATATTTTAGTAAAAAATTTTTTATTTTAATTTAATTATATTTAGTTATTTCACTCTGGACAACATCAGCAGCAAGAATCCATTTACTTCGTGCAATGCAACAAGTTGTCCGTACTAAAGGGTGTAATCTTCTTTACACGGGTAAATTTTTTATAATTAGTTCCAGCAAATTTTTAATATTAGACACTGACTCCTTAATATTTGCACATCCTGAAGGAGTCAACCCTCTGAGTCTTGGGCCTCATCTTGGGCAATTTACCGATGAGTATCCAAAGCATGATATCGTAGAATATGTTTCTGGTGGAGCAAAGCAATATGGTTTAAAAATGAAAAAGAAATGTAATCAAATAAAACAACAAAATGAATATGAATATATTTTAAAAGTAAGAGGAATAACTTTAAACCACGATGTCATCAACAACCAAGGATTAAGATATGAAACTTTCAAAAGACAGGTTATCAAATATGCAAAAACTGGAATAAACGAACCTATTAAAATAATGTACCCATCGTTTTTATGCCCCTCAATAAAAAATTTAAATGTTTCAACTCTATCCCGCCATAAAATTTCAAGACCATTCATCGGGAAGGGAATTATAAGACCCTCCGATTTTTCTATATTAAATTTTGGACATATTTAATTGTATTTATTATTTGTTATTTAATTAACTTATTTTATTTTTATTTATTTATTTATTATTTGTTATTTTATTAATTATTGTTATTTTTATTTAAATGTATTTATAAAATATTTTGAATGCAATTATAATTTTAATTTTTAAATCACCATCCGTTACAGTAATAACTCGGTTTCAATATATCCTGGTCAAAATTTTCTTCCTCCTCTTCATCCACAATTATTAATTTATCTTTTGGTGAAGGCACTCTTTCACTTGTAATTTTGAAACTTTCACATAAATTGGGAGTTTTTTCTTCTTTTTCTTCCTCTTTAACAAGCTCAAGCAATTCTAAAGGGTAATATCGATTTTCTTTAAATGATCCAGTGTTGTTTGGGAATTGTTCGATAATACAATGAAGATAAGGATTTTGAAGACGAATACGATGTTTAGCATAATAATGTGCAGTCACAGAAATGTTGAAGGGTTTTGAAAGCCTACCATATGCTGGTATAACATTTGCTCCCTCCTTTGATAAACCACCTATTGTAAAACTTTTTTTCATTCCGTTTTTATCAGTATATGTTGTTGCAACCTTACAGCCTTGAAGCTTTTTTAAAATTAATTTTCTATTTTCAGGATGATTTAGTTGAGTTCCAAGTGATTTAACAGTGCAACATAGAATATTAGCACATTCTTCACTTATAAGGACCATTTTAAGTTTTTAAATGAAATAAACTGTCAATATTAATTAGTGTTTATATACTCATCATTTTATGTTAATATTTTTAAGGACCGCCCCTAAATTACCGATATAAATACTCTGGCTAACCATTCATGCACATTCACAAAATTTTTTAAAATAATTCTTAAAATGGAAGGCATTACCAATGAACTTGAAAAGAATACTACTAATAATTCAGAAACTAAAACTACTAATGAACCTTTTTGGAAATTGTTTCGAGGAAAATTTCTTCTAACGTTCTCACTTTGTGCAGGTTAATATCATTTCTTTTTATTAAAATATTTAAAATTTCAGAATGTCGTGACAATGTTTTTAAGAAGAGTGACAAAGCGGTTCGAAAAGAAGATAAGATTGAAGTTAAATTTGAAATGTGTGAAGCATGCTTTAAGAAGAATTGTAAGTCAACTGATATTTTATCACCATACACACCCAAAATAAATTAAATAATTATTGTAACAATTTTTAATCAAGGTAAACAATGTTATAAACAATAATATTTAAAACATTTAATATTAGCTAGATTAAGAATTTTATAATAAGGAAATAATATTAATCAATTTAATAATAAAAAGTTGCATATTTTATTATCTGAGCACAATCAGTACATACAAAAAATTTATATTTGTATGTATTTCCTTCTCCGACTTCTAAAATTTCTTCTTGCTTCATTTCAAGTAAAGTTTTGCGACATTGCTCACACCATGTCGATGTCTCATAGTTGTGGTCCAAAAATATTAAAAAAGTAGAGGCATCCAATTTCTCCCCATTTTTAATCATTTGATTGAGCTCTTTTGTTTGAGGATGCCAGGAACAATCCCAAAATTCGGCAACCCCCTAAATATTTTATTATAAATTTGATTTTTGAATAGTTACCTCAATAACATTCTGTTCATCATCTTTTCCCGGCATTTTGTTCAATAGCTCTTGTTTAATATCCTCCTGTTTAATATCATTAATATTCAAAAACATGGCAAAAGTTTGTTCCATTGCGAATAAAACTATTATTGTTACTTTTGTCTATAAAATATTTTTATTTAGTTTTAAGATTTTTAAAGATAAAAAAGCAACTATTTATAGTCCGGTGCCATATTAATTAAATATGCACGCAAATAATAAAAAGATCAAAAGAAACTAAAATTCAAAAATTTTAATTAAATATGCATGCATGTCATAAAAAGGTCAAAGTAAACTAAAATTCAAAAATTTTAATTAAATATGCATGCATGTCATAAAAAGGTCAAAGTAAACTAAAATTCAAAAATTTTAATTAAATATGCATGCATGTCATAAAAGATCAAAGTAAACTAAAATTCAAAAATTTTAATTAAATATGCACGCAATAATAAAAAAGATCAAAGGAAACTAAAATTCAAAAATTTTAATTAAATATGCATGCATGTCATAAAAAGATCAAAGTAAACTAAAATTCAAAAATTTTAATTAAATATGCATGCATGTCATAAAAAGATCTCAAAGTAAACTAAAATTCAGAAATTTTAATTAAATATGCACGCAATAATAAAAAAGATCAAAGGAAACTAAAATTCAAAAATTTTAATTAAATATGCATGAATTCATAAAAAGATCAAAAGAAATTAATACAAAAATTTAATTAAATATGCATGCATGGCATAAAAGAACAAAAGAAACTAAGATTCAAAAATATTAATTAAATATGCACGCAATTTATAAAAAATCAATGGAAAATGAAATCCAAAAATCTTAATTAAATATGCATGCATGTCATAAAAAATCAAAGGAAACTAAAATTCAAAAAATTTTAATTAAATATGCAAGCATGTCATAAAAAGATATCAAAACAAATTAAATTAAAAAATTTATTAAATATGCGTGCATGACATAAAAGAAATTTCAAGCGTTATAATTATTCATGCATAAAAAATAAATCAAAAGAAAGTAAATCTCAAAAAAAATCTTAATTGCGAAATTTAAAAATCTAAATTACAAAAACTTTATGTAATCATTTTATTCACAATATTAAGAACAAATAAATCAGGATTAGATTGTTTGTCTAAAAACTCAAGATATTGCTCAAAATTATAATTCTTTGAATAAAAATATATAAAAGATATACAATGATGGGCACATGTTCCAGCGAAAGGTGCTTGATAGCGTTTTAGATTTCTTATAATTTTTGGAAAATTTCTTAGAAAGGAATTTATTATGCATATACTAGTAGGCAGTGCTAAACTATCGAAATATATCACTTCATCATTATATTTTATGTAAATAACGATCCAGTGAGAACCTTCATATCCATAAGGATCCAAATTTACTATTAAAAATTTCCCTTTTGATGAACTAGGATCAGGCAGACGATTACACGGAAAACATCCTAGGAAGATTCGCGACGTTTGAGGATTTGTCCTCAGAATTTGAGTAATTTGACTTGCGTACATTGTTGCTGTTGTTGTTAAAATTGAATTTGAACCAAAGAACTGATCGGAGCTGATAAATAACTAGACTAGCTAACAACATTGCATATAAACATATCATTCCCCAACAGAATACATGTCCATAAAAATTGTTGTCTTTTGGGCTTTCCTTGCAAAGTGATGGCAGATTATCGAAATTAATAAAATTAGGTACCGGAGCAACAATTTTTTCTTTTGAAGGTAAAAGAGGGTTTCCTGTAATATTTTCACCTCTGTAATATTTAACAAGTTCAGAATATTCTGGAAGATTGTCTAGTTTTATAGTACCATCAGTTGATAATGCTTCAACTAGTGGAACAAATATTCTAATTAGAAAAACTATTTTCATAAGATTTTTCATTTTTAAATGATTTTTCTTAAAAATTTTTTTCATATTTATACTTTTCTTGTTTGAAAAATTTTAAAAATATGTGGTAATGTTTTACTTGTATAAAAAATAAAATATAAAAGTTATTAAGTTTATCTAATTTAAAATTATTACAATATGAAAAGATTAGAATTTATATTGTGGTATCACTCGCGATTGTTCTATTTTTATCTAACATTATAAGTGAATCTGCTTCTCCCATTACTATAAGCATTATTCCTCCTTCAGGTACGGGTTTACTAAACTTTATATTTACAGCTGTTGTTCCATTTTTAATTAAATCAAAGGTTCCTCCTTGATCTTCTCCACTGTTTGTTAGGTTAAAAACATAGATACAATGTGTTTTGCCATATTGTTGTAAAGTTATTCCATTGCTCTCCGTTGAATTGGCTAAACCAACTGCCTCATTCATATCATTGAAAGCACGAATATATTTTCCATTCTCATAATCAAAATCATACGGGGCTTGTGGATAATTTCTTCCATTGGCAATAATACTAATCTCGCGAACATTAAAATGATGAAAGTTGAACGGGCTTCGTTTAATATCTCCTACATAATCAGAATTAGAAACGAGCCCTAATGTAATGCGTCTAGGAATTTGGTCCATAAATAGGTTGGCATTAAACTCATATCGACCCTGACTAATAAATAGAGGTTTCATCATAGTTTTTCTTATCGAGTAGCGAGCAGGTTTAGTCTCAAGTCTTTTCGCAATGTCCAACGCCAATCCGTCCATTAAATCTACTTTTTTAACATAAAGTTTCATATTTACTACTTCAAACAAATATCGTGTCGGTACTTCCATAGCATTTTGTAGTCCAAATGTCATAAGAACAAATCGGGAATCGTTTGGTATAATTTCGATATCAACTTCACAGTGATTTATCAAATAAAGTGGTTGATTGAAAATATCTGCATCAAGTTTAGCAATGAATTGTGCTGTTTTACTGTTTTCAAATAATCTTCTCCTTTCGATTGTATCTAAACCACCTTCTTGAGTTGAAGTATTATTGTAAAAATATCCAGCGGCATTTAAATGTGAGCTCTTTGCGTTTTGTGAATATGAGAGTTCATGTGAAAAATAGGTTTTGTAAGCATAAAGTGAATTTGAATTGAACACTTCTCTTCCATTAACACTTATTCGCATATTATTAATAAATGTCTGTCCTATAAGCTGTATTGGGGAAACATTGTCTGCGACAGAAAGATTTACAAGTTGTCCACTTTCATTTTCTTTTCGAATGCGAAATTCAGTAAATAAATAACATTTAGTCAAATCAATATAATTTTGACTTGCGTGAATTTTAAAATGGTAAGGTGTATCGGTGAGTGGATTACTCGGTAGAATTTCAAAAACTTTTGATGATGAAATACTTACATTTGTTGGAGGAATTTGAAAAAAGTCTAATGCATTGGTAATTGAGTTGATACTATCACTGTCAATTTTATGAAACGCCATTTCTAATAAAGACCAAAAACGTCTGATTTCACTCTTTTTTTAATAGGTTTGCCAATTAATGTTTGATAACTTGGTAATTTTCTCCCTTTTATACCCCTTTTTCTTGCAAATCCTGAACCAAATTGTTTAGGCAAGCCTCCCTTCTCCAGAACAGTATCTACACCCTTCTTTCCTTCACTAATGAAAGCCTCTTTGATTGGTTCTCCCTGACTAACTCTTTCAAGAACACGTTGTCCTGTGTTAATTGCTTCTGACTTTACAGTATTTCCAACATTTCGAAGAACAGGAAGAAAGAAACGCCAAAGTCCTCGCATAATATCTCCCACACCCGCTCCTTTTTGAATACCATATCCTCTTTGGAAGGGTGAAGACCCTCGAAAATAATCATATGATATTTCTCCACCACCTGACATTTCATTAGGATTTTTATGGACAAAATCGTCATAGCCTACTGTACTTGTATCAAAGATAACATGCACCATTTTTTAATAAATAAAATTTATTTTAGATTTAAATAATTACAACTACTATTTATATACACTTTGAAAGAAAATTAAAAATTGATCACTTTTTTAAAGATCAAGACAATGAGTACTGTACCAAAGGAAAATGGTACTAATCTGCCATTATCCATCGTTCTTATTTCAATCTCAATTTCGTTAACTTCCTTTGGTAAAACACGAGCATATATTGGTGAATCATAAATGTTTTCATTATATTCTCCAGGTTTTGCACCGGCCACAGAGACTACGCGTAGAAGTGAACTTAGGCTATTACCAATAATCATATTTTCTGTTAGTCCCTTTGTATACACAGCAAAACTTGAAAAACCGCCTCTTAAATCACATCCATACTTTGCAATTTCTCTATTTTGGACCATATTTGTATTTTCAAAACCCAAAACATATCCAAGTTGAGGAGAAAAAGATAGATATTTAATGCTGGTATGAGTAAATTGTACTTTAAAACGTTCAAAATCCTTGTGATACAATATTTCGATAGAATCAATTATTTGTTTTTGGACTGAAGCATCAACTTTATCCTTCTTTAATCGTCCATACTGCCGTAAAAGAGCGGGCATATTCGGTAAATAATTTATTCGGGCTTGGCGAGTGGGTGTTCTCCCGAGTATTTTTGTTAATATTTGTTCCATTTCTTCGGTCCATAATGGATCACTGAATGTTTCTTCAGGGGTTGGAAGAAGGGGAAGTTTTGAAAGATCCTCAGTAATTGGTTCAGGTCGTGAAGGTTGAACAGGAGTTGTTGTTTCAGGTGGTGGAAGGGAAGGTTTTGAAATATCTGTAGGTTTAGGAGGCTCAAGTATAACAGGTGGAAGAGGAAGTTGTTCTGAAATATCTCCTTTTTGTTGATCTTGTGAAACAGGTTTTGTTGGAGAAATATAACCAGGTAGAGACTTTAAAGGAGAAGTTTGTTGAGTAGGCATAGGGGGAGGGTTTGATGGTGTTTCTGGAGGGTGTATGTCTGTGTACGTTGGTAGAGGTGGGGGCCTGTAAGGTTCATCCTCTGCCTCTTTGTCTCTAGCAATTCCTTCAAACTCAAGTGCCCTAAATCTATCCATTCTATAATTGACAAGTCTTTTAAGTCCATCAATTTTAGTATTTAATTCCTTCCTTCGATCCTCATCTGTTTCCTCATCATACAAAGTTTTTGTATTAGAAATTTCCTGATATGTAGCGATCAACCCATAGAAATTACTTCGTATTGCTGGCCAATAATCAGGATTATCACTGAAAAATTTATCAACATACCCTTTATGGGTTATATAGTTCTCTCTATTATATTGTTTAACAGTTTTTTGTTTGTCCCTTCTCAGTACTGCAGCATCAAGTAAATTTACTCTCTTAGTCATTTTTTCAATTTCTTTCTTGAATCTAGGTAAAAACCCCTCTAATTGTAAGTGTGATTCCTTTTTGTCTTCTATGAAGAGAGCTATTAGTTTGAGATGGTCTATAATTAATATTTCATTGTAATTTTCAGGATAAGTTTCGAAAAAATCGACAACAACGTTGACATCTGAATTATTCTTTTCAAAATCTCTCCTTTTTGCTTCTTCTTCTAATTTTCTAATTCGAGACTCTAAAGCACTTTTTTTGTAACTGAGATTCCAAAATATTGTTGTCATTTCACTTTTGATTGTCTCATCCTGTTGCTGATCTGTTCTTAATTTAAATTCATCTAAAGATTTTGAATCTTCTACGAGTTTATCTTTTAAAATTTTTAGTTGGTCCCAATATTGATCAGGATAATCTATGAACACTTCATCAACTTTTGGAATAATTCCCACTCTAATCTGCCTTAATTCTTCTAATGATCGTTTATTTCTTTGACTTTTAAGTGAGGGCAGATCGACTAAATCTTCTGGTTTTTCCAAAGGTGAAGCTCCATACGTTTCGCTTTGATGTTGAAGTGTAGAAATTAAAAATTCATGTAATTTTTCAACAGTTGTATGTGATGCCTTTGGAACGGGGACTCTTAAAACTTTACCCATTCCAAGATTATCTTTGAAATGTATATCAATCCATTGGTCATCTAGTGTACCAATAGTTGCTGCCCAAGAATATGGATAATTTATACTGTGTAAGCCGCACACCCAGTTGCCAGAAAAATAGAGTGGTTTAGGTAAATGAACTCTAAATTTATTTGGCCGATTATCAGGATAATCGGGAATATTACTAGGAAGAAAGACAAAAAAGCTGTTTGACATATTTTTATCACAAAAAATTTTTACAATAATGAAAAATTGTTTTCTTTTATACTAATTGTGATTCATGAATCCATTCACGTTCTGGGTATCCTATAAACTTAACAAGAATATCAAAAGTACCGTCTTGTCTCTTTCTTTTTTAACAACTTTTTCAATTCTATATTCTGTATCGGCATCTTTTCTTACACGAGTTAACTCTTCGTTGTAGAATGAACCCTTAAATTTTTCGCCTTTATCATCACGTACTTTGTATTGAATTGGTAATGGGGTCTCCTTTATTCTGTCCACTTGTAATATTTCATCTCCCCAATTTGGTATGTATCCTTTTTCAAAAGCACCTTTATTTACGCTCATTCGTACAAAATCATCCTTTTTAAGTTTTGGCTTCATTTTATTATTTGAAGAAAATATGTTTCCATAGATTCGTTTCCATACCTTTTGAGCATTATCAAAGTTAACATCTATCGGGCGCATTCCATGAATTCTACTTTTTGCTTTATTTATTCCTTCTAAAATTTTTTCAAGGACATCGATCCAGTTTAATGTTTTCTTTTGAGCAAAATTTCGGTAAAGTCGTTGTTTTACATTACGAATTGCTCTTTCGGCAACTGAAGCCTTGACGATAGAATGTGTTGGCTCGTGTTTTTCTATCCCCTCTTTTTCAAAAAATTCCTTCATTTGTTTATTTTTAAATTCTGTACCTTTATCTGAAAAAATTCGCTGAGGTTTCATTGGCATTTGTGAAATTAAATTTTTGAAAGCTTCTATCATTTCTTCAGTCTTTTTAGACTTTACAGGAACACCAAACACTCGTTTAGATAGAACATCTATACCTAGAAGTAAATAACGATTTCCTTTATTATGTCGAGATAACTGTTGGAAATCTGCCAAATCAACTTGTACATCTGTCATAAACCCGGCTGCTACAGTCTTTGATCTTTTAAAATGAATACGTTTGGGTCGCATAAGTGTATATGTTCTATGTCCTTCTAAATAATGTTGAACAGCTTTTCTTGGTATATGTTTGAGAACTTTACGTGCTTCATACCAAAGTCTGTCAATTCCTGAAAATGCTGCAGGGGATTCAGGGTTGTTGTATAGATCGTCAAGAAATTTAGTGTAATCAGCCATCTTTTACCAAAGAGATGGTTTAAATCTGTTGATATCCTTTTGTGTCGGTTTTCTTATTGCCCATTTATTTTTTGTTTTATATGAGCGAAACTCTAAATTTTTTTTCTTCAGATTTTTAACCCATAATCTTGAAGCTCTTTGTGATTGTTTTTTGTTGACTTTTCTCTGGACTTTAGCAATTGTATGTCCGTCTCCTTGCGACCACTCTGCTTTTCGTTTTATTTTTTGACGGCTTAATGGTGGGGAAGGTGACCTTCCCTCTCTTAGAACCCTTCTTGAACCTTTTGATGCTCCACTTTTTTCTTTATTACGTAATTGTTGAATAACATAAGGGTCTATTGGAACCTTATGTTTCTGCGACTTTCGTCGTCTGGCTAATAATTGTTGCCTTTTTTCATAACGTTTCTTATCGATTTCCTTCAATTTATTCGCTTTTTGTCTTATTTCTTGTTCCCTTCTGCTGTCATATATCTTTTTCCTCTTTATACCTTCAAAATCACCCTGCTCCAATTCTCTTTTAATAATTCGTTGTTGAGGTGAGACATGAGTTGATATTATTGGCACATCTTCGGATAATATAATAGAGTCTTGCTTTGTACTCCCTGTTTTCGAATATTTTGTACTTTTGCGTCTTGAAAATTTTTTCTTTGGCTCAGACTCTATTTCCTTCTTTATTAATTTAAGATTTGTAGTTGGTGGTAGTGGAGGAGGTGGTGGTAAGCTTCCTCTCAATTTCTTAAACCGTTTTTTAACTGATGTGGATGATGATGATAAAGATGGAGGACGAGGTAGTTTTTGGGGTTTGAAATTAATTATCGATTTAACATCTTTAGTAGATTGAGGAAAAGATGGGAGAGAAATATCATCAGTTGTAAATATTTCCTCATCATCTTCGACTATATTAGATGATGGACGTGTAGAATTTGTACTCATTATTGCTCCCTTAGGTGTTGCAACCATTTCTACTTTGACAGGTCTATTCTGTTGCTCATTTCTCAGTTGCAAATACCGCCTAAGTTCTTGGTTATATTTTACATTTTTTGCACTTGGAGTATCTTTCTTTCTTTTAATTTTTTCAAGGTCACTTCTGATTAAATCTAGATTTGGTTCCCCCGTATCAAATGTAGTTAGACCTTTGTAAATTTCCTCGGGAACAAGAATAAATTTGTTTGCCATAATTTTAGGTATGTTGTTTATTTATTTAATTCTTGCTTTTTATAGAATTTCCTATAGATCTTGCTAATTCTATAAGAACCGGTGTCAATAGCGCTGCAAACGTGCCCACACCCTCTCCTCTTTGATTTAGAATTTTTCTAGCACCATGTTCACTTCTTATCCTACTCATTTTACGAACAAAGTCAGCATATGGAATCAGTCTTTTCTTTTGCCGAGGTGTAAGTTTGAGTCTAGCCTTTATAATATTCAGACAAATTTCGGTTATAGCTAATAATTGGTTTGTATTTGAGAGTCTTAACAGTCGTTGCAATTTTCGATGCGATTTTGTTTTTGCAAGAAGTTGTAAAAAATATGAATTTTCCTTGATCAGCTGACTAACCATGTTATTATTTATATTCTATTTTTCGGAATAAAAATAATTTTTTCTTCATCTTCTTTAAATATACTTGTGCGTAGTCTCAGTCCTGGATCAGATGAAGCATGCATATCAATAACTAGATAACCAAAGGGGTTGTTTGTTGCTTGTCTATATGCATCGAGGAAATATTCAAGTTTTTGAGGAAATAGTTGAACACCTATATTACGTACAGATAATACCGAATTAGGAGAACGCATTATAATAATATATTGAGCATTTTGTCGCGCAACTTTAATTTTGCGTTCGAATAAATTCTGAGTAACAAAGACAATAGCAAAATTTTGATGATGAGATTTTTTCGTAAATAACTCGGACAAATATTTTTCATCAATTGACATAAGCAAGTCGTCGAGAATAAGTAGTAAAGGTTTTTGATATTTTTTAATCAAATCCTCGGGAGGAACACCAGAATAAACACTGACACCTGATTTCTGAAGTATAGGTACAATATTACTCATTTCGCCAAAACAGTAAAGTATACTTTTAGGTTTGGGTTCAATTAAATCTGAAGCTTCGGAAATAAATTTTAATAATAATGTACTCTTTCCGCTGGAACTAGGTCCAGAAATTATCATACCAAAAGGAATTTTAAATTTCAAATCTTTATCTGAGAATGTTAAAGTTTCCATTTTAATTAATTGAAAAATTAAATAATTTTAGGTTTATATAAGAAAAATTAACGAGGTATGTTATATAATGCTTCGATAGCAGCCATCTCCTCTTCCTCAATCTTTGTAGCCTGTTTCTTCAAATTATTCATCTTATCAATCTGTGATGGAATTCCAGTTGTTGCTGCATCGAGACTATCAAAAAATTCATTAAGCAAAACATTTTCATTATTTTCTTTGCTTTTATCTTTGAGGATATTTTCAATAGTATGTTTTGTAGATTTTTGTGTACTAATAGATTGCTTTTGTTTATTCTGTTTTTCTGACATTGTATTTTGGCTTAGAGTTGTTGGTTGTGTCGATTGTTGAGTTGGAAGCAGTGGCTGTGGTTTTACAGTGCCATATGGGATATTGAATACGCGGCCTTTGTTCTTAATCTTAATTTATAAAATATAATAGATAAAGACTAAAAAATACCTACCCGAAAGAAGCATATTCCCGGTAAATCATAAGTTGAATCAAATGGTACATAACGAGTTCCTGAAATACGTGTGCAAAAGATAGTAACGCCATCTTTGGTGACAATAAAATCCACTTCAACTTCCGTACTTTTACATTCACGACATTTGCCAGCTATATCATATGGTACAAAACGAGAAGGGGTTAGACGTTCACTTGAAATCGTTATTCCATTCAAATTAATGCTAATTTCTACTTCAGGCAAAACTTGACGAGTTAGATTTTTATTATTGTTCATCTTAACAAAATTTTTAAAAATGAGCAAAAGGAAACAAAATTCATACATCAGCTCTGTTTTTATACTCCATAATTCGACCACGCCCCTTCTGATTAGATAAGGTAGTAATAAACTGATTTGAAGACTACCTTCTAAACACCCCTCTTTGGAATTTTAGTTCTGCTAATGGACTGAATATCGATTTGAAAAAATCAATAACTGATAAGCAAGTTTCTTTTATAGTTAACCATCCAGAATATAATATGCCATCTTTTTCTGGTTTAGGTTTTGGCGGAGGTCCATAATAGATTGGTATAATAGCTTTTTCTTTCTCATCCCAAACCCACCAATGATGACCGTATGGGGTCCATATTTCTTTATACTCCAAGTCTTTAGGTACGCCTATGTTTAAAACATCTTTGAAATTTATAGAAGGAGGTTTTCTTCGAAATAAAGTTATAGCTCTCTCACACTGCCATCTTTTAAAATCAGATAAACTTTTATTTTCGCTAGTAACATTATAAATCATATATAGTATTAAAATTATTTTGAAAAACATTTTTTCAATTTAAGATTTAAGTTTTATTCGGGTATTTATACTCAATCAATTAAAAGTGAAGCGACGCCATTTTAAAAAAGAGAAGCGACGCTCTTTTTAAATTTGACTAATTTAATATGCATGCATGTTAAATAGTTTAAAAGTTTTAAAAGGAAAAAATTACAATAAAAAAATGTTCCTCTTTGGCTAAGTATGTAGCGGTTTTGTTTTGGAATATTCATTAGTTATCACGGTTCGATCATGTTCAGGGATAATTTTTAATATAGGAAGATCAAAGGAAACCCTTTGGTTTCTTCGGACCCCTCCCCCAACATTTTGGAACAAATTGGTTTTGTCGGCAAGGTCAAAGAAACAAAAAGGTGTGAATTTTCACATCTTGAGGATTTACCGCACACTTAAAATGGAACAAAATGGGATTGTCGGAAGATCAAAGGGAACCCTTTGGTTTCATCGGACCCTTCCCCCAACAACTTGGAACAAATTAGTTTTGTCGGCAGGATCAAAGAAACAAAAAGTTGTGAATCACAACTTGAGGATTGTCGGCAAGGTCAAAGAAACAAAAAGGTGTGAATTTTCACATCTTGAGGATTTACCGCACACTTAAAATGGAACAAAATGGGATTGTCGGAAGATCAAAGGGAACCCTTTGGTTTCATCGGGCCCTTCCCCCCAACAACTTGAAACAAATTAGTTTTGTCGGCAAGATCAAAGAAACAAATAGGTGTGAATTTTCACACCTTGGCATTTGTCGGCAAAATCAAAGGAAATCCCTTTGTATTTTTCGGACCCCTCCCCCAAACCCCTTCAAAACCCTTTGAAAATTTTGCGGACCCCTCCCACAGGCATAGGTTCGGCGGCAAAGATTAAAGAAAAAGGGGCGGGCACCCTCCTAAACCTTTAGGAATGTGCGGTAGAAAATGGAACAAAGTGGTATGGTTAACTACTACAGACTCTAAACCAAAAATGCCTGGTGAAATTTGATTGCCTGGGGGAACCCTATTGCCTGAACCCTACGACACTTGGTCAATTGCACTTTGGTCTACTTTGCCTGAGGCAATTTTTAATCGGATCGTCACAGACTCTAAACCAAAAATGCCTGGTGAAATTTGATTGCCTGGGGGAACCCTATTGCCTGAACCCTACGACACTTGGTCAATTGCACTTTGGTCTACTTTGCCTGAGGCAATTTTTAATCGGATCGTCACAGACTCTAAACCAAAAATGCCTGGTGAAATTTGATTGCCTGGGGGAACCCTATTGCCTGAACCCTACGACACTTGGTCAATTGCACTTTGGTCTACTTTGACTGAGGCAATTTTTAATCGGATCGTCACAGACTCTAAACCAAAAATGCCTGGAGTAGTTATCCACCCCACTTTGTTCCATTTTTTTCCCGCACATTCCTAAAGGTGTGGGAGGGGTCCGCAAAAATTCCTAAAGGATTTGAAGGGGTTGGGGGCGGAGTCAATGGATTTTAGGGGATTTTCCAAAAGGATTTGAAGGGGTTGGGGGGAGGAGTCTTCAAAAGTTCCAAAAGGATTTGAAGAGGTCCCTTTGGTCTTGCCGCATTTACATTTTGTTCCACCTTTGATCTTTCCGACAAATTTCATATTGTTCCACTTTTGATCTTTGCCGAGTTAAATTACATTTTGTTCAACTTTTGATCTTTCCGCATTCCATTTTGTTCCAAGGTGTTGTAGGGAGGGGTCTGAAATAATTAAGGGTTTCGTGCAACTTAATTTTAATTGCAAAGGTTTTGGGGAAATCGATCATCAATCAAATGTTTTTATTTAATATTTCCACAAATTTCATTTTTCCCCCTCTTTGATTTTCCGACTCCCGCAAATTTCTCTCTATTTCCTTTTGATCTTTTTGACAAATTCTATTTTGTTCCAAAGGTTGTGAAGTGATTTCAATTAAATAATTTTTCTTTGATAGCCCAAATCAATGCTTGTGAAATCAATTACTCGTAACATGATTAATTATTTTGAAAATTTTATTTTTCCTTCCGACTTTTAATATTTTAAATTATTAAAATTAATTTTATTAATTTTTTAAATTTATAAATTATAAATCTATGAAAATATTCGAACCGTTGCCATTTACCTTATAGGCATGATCACTACGACCGCTACACCGAGGAGCATTTTTAACTATTTATTTTATAAATCGTTTTTCTTCCCGAAAATCAAACGATATATTAAAAAAATATATTTTATTATAATTTAAAATTTTTAATTTTTAATTATATAAAATTTTCCTTCAAACCCCCGAAATAAAAATTTTTATTAATTCCTTCTATTCAAAAAAAAATATTTTTGTTTTCAATTCCCAAAAGGGAATTGTTTTTTAATATTCTTTTATAATCAATCAATTTTGTTATATAAAAATTTTTGAATTTTAAAGAATAAATTTTTGCTTTCAATTCCCAAAAGGAATTGTTATTTAGCAAAAATTTAAAATATATTTGTTAATCAATCAATTTTTAAATATAAATTTTTGAATTTTAATTAAAACTGTTTTTCAATTCCCAAAAGGGATTAAGAATGCTTTTAGAATAAAATTTTAAATTTTGAAAACTGGCGTCGCTTCTCTTTTTTAAATTCAGTGAAATACACCACATGTTTTACATTTATTCGACAGATCGAGCTTAGCGATCAATATAGCGATCGAATGATAAATCATGTATGAAGTGATCAATAAAATGATCAATATCAACCAAAAGTAAAATAATGAGGTGATCACTCAACAAATGGAGTGATCAATCATGTGAATGAGTGATCCATCAAGTGAATTTCAAATGATCAATTAATTAAGAAAGTGATTGACTAAAATGTGAAGAGTGATCAACCGAATGAATGAGTGATCAACAAAGTTATCGATATGTGATCAATTAAGTTATGAGTGATCAATCAAATGGATAGTGATCAATGAAATTTATCATATAATAAAAATGTGAACTGTAATCAGCCGAATGAATGAATGAAAAATTTTAAAAATATTGAGTTTAAATAAAAAAATTTTTGTTTTTAATTCCCAAAAGGGAATTGAATTATTAACAAAATTTAAAAATATAATTTGAAAATTTAAAAAATAAAACAATCATTTTTAAAATATACTTTTTCCTATATAAATTTAAAAAATTTTTGTTTTTAATTCCCAAAAGGGAATTGAATTATTAACAAAATTTAAAAATATAATTTGAAAATTTAAAAAATAAATCAATCATTTTTAAAATATACTTTTCCTATATATAATATAAAATTTTTGTTTTTAATTCCCAAAAGGGAATTGAATAATTAACAAAATTTAAAAATATAATTTGAAAATTTAAAAAATAAATCAATCATTTTTTAGATATACTTTTTCCTAAATAAAATTTAAAAATTTTTGTTTTTAATTCCCAAAAGGGAATTGAATAATTAACAAAATTAAAAAATATAATTTGAAAATTTAAAAAATAAATTAATCATTTTTTAGATATACTTTTTCCTAAATAAAATTTAAAAATTTTTGCTTTCAATTCCCTTAAGGGAATTGAAATTTGAATTTTTATAAAGGCGTCGCTTCACTTTTTTATCAATGTAAAAATCGATCAATCAAATTATGTAAATTTTTAAATAAAAAGGGGGTAAGGGGTAGGACTATAAAAACGATCATTTTTTACAATTTTATATCATTTTTCTCAATCAAAAAATTTTCTCAATCAAAAAATTAAGTTCAAGTTACTTTAAAAACTTAAAATTAAAATGCAACAACTTTCAAAAAATGCCCGTAATTTCATGATTGATAACCTCCTTGGATTGCAACAAGGAGATGGTTTCAACGCCGAACGCTATGTTGAAAGATTAAATGATTCAATGTGGCATAATGAAAAGTTCAATGTCACCAAAACTTATTCAAAATTCATGATCAAGGATGTTCCAGCAAATGCTGAGTCTCTTCTCTCAGGTAGTTATAAAAAATTTTTTCT
Organism: Meloidogyne incognita; assembly: GCA_036172945.1. NCBI lineage: Eukaryota > Metazoa > Nematoda > Chromadorea > Rhabditida > Meloidogynidae > Meloidogyne > Meloidogyne incognita. The sequence goes on from JARQAC010000002.1 coordinate 7,708,754, forward strand.
CACTAAATTCCAAAATTTAGGTATTTTTCAATTTTGCATTGACGAGGCTATGGAACATGCTAAAGAAAAAAATGTTGAACCCGAACAAATAGCCTGCACATTAACCAGCGACTTTTTGGATTATGACATCTGGGTTCCATTCAGCAACATTTCAAATAATACAGTTGACGCCATGCTCAACCGTTGTCAACACATAGCACAAAGTAAAAAGCAAGACGATTTATCATTGTTCGGTGCACCTTTTACCATTACTGTAACAACAATTAACAAAAATTCATTCAAAAAACGACGTCGTGTCGGAGGTGCAGCACGTAAAATTCCAAAAATTCGTCATCAAATTAGTAATGCGGCATTAATCAAATTCAATAACCCAGACAACATGAATCATTGCTTATTTTTCGCTTTGATTGCTTCACTAATTCAAAATATTTGCAATTGGTCACGTAAAAATTTCTTCAATTATATACACAATCTATATGGAATGTCTGGCCGCTTTCAAAAAGATACATATGAATTAATGAATCAAGTCGGTGCACAAATGGGATTGAAAGAATACGACGCTGATGAATGGATTCCACGTGTTGTTGACCAATGGAACAATGTTAACTGTAAAAATCAATGCATAGTAAAAGTATTCTTATTTGGTGACACTTGGTCAATTGCACTTTGGTCTACTTTGCCTGAGGCAATTTTTAATCGGATCGTCACAGACTCTAAACCAAAAATGCCTGGTGAAATTTGATTGCCTGGGGGAACCCTATTGCCTGAACCCTACGACACTTGGTCAATTGCACTTTGGTCTACTTTGCCTGAGGCAATTTTTAATCGGATCGTCACAGACTCTAAACCAAAAATGCCTGGTGAAATTTGATTGCCTGGGGGAACCCTATTGCCTGAACCCTACGACACTTGGTCAATTGCACTTTGGTCTACTTTGCCTGAGGCAATTTTTAATCGGATCGTCACAGACTCTAAACCAAAAATGCCTGGTGAAATTTGATTGCCTGGGGGAACCCTATTGCCTGAACCCTACGACACTTGGTCAATTGCACTTTGGTCTACTTTGCCTGAGGCAATTTTTAATCGGATCGTCACAGACTCTAAACCAAAAATGCCTGGTGAAATTTGATTGCCTGGGGGAACCCTATTGCCTGAACCCTACGACACTTGGTCAATTGCACTTTGGTCTACTTTGCCTGAGGCAATTTTTAATCGGATCGTCACAGACTCTAAACCAAAAATGCCTGGTGAAATTTGATTGCCTGGGGGAACCCTATTGCCTGAACCCTACGACACTTGGTCAATTGCACTTTGGTCTACTTTGCCTGAGGCAATTTTTAATCGGATCGTCACAGACTCTAAACCAAAAATGCCTGGTGAAATTTGATTGCCTGGGGGAACCCTATTGCCTGAACCCTACGACACTTGGTCAATTGCACTTTGGTCTACTTTGCCTGAGGCAATTTTTAATCGGATCGTCACAGACTCTAAACCAAAAATGCCTGGTGAAATTTGATTGCCTGGGGGAACCCTATTGCCTGAACCCTACGACACTTGGTCAATTGCACTTTGGTCTACTTTGACTGAGGCAATTTTTAATCGGATCGTCACAGACTCTAAACCAAAAATGCCTGGAGTAGTTATCCACCCCACTTTGTTCCATTTTTTTCCCGCACATTCCTAAAGGTGTGGGAGGGGTCCGCAAAAATTCCTAAAGGATTTGAAGGGGTTGGGGGCGGAGTCAATGGATTTTAGGGGATTTTCCAAAAGGATTTGAAGGGGTTGGGGGGAGGAGTCTTCAAAAGTTCCAAAAGGATTTGAAGAGGTCCCTTTGGTCTTGCCGCATTTACATTTTGTTCCACCTTTGATCTTTCCGACAAATTTCATATTGTTCCACTTTTGATCTTTGCCGAGTTAAATTACATTTTGTTCAACTTTTGATCTTTCCGCATTCCATTTTGTTCCAAGGTGTTGTAGGGAGGGGTCTGAAATAATTAAGGGTTTCGTGCAACTTAATTTTAATTGCAAAGGTTTTGGGGAAATCGATCATCAATCAAATGTTTTTATTTAATATTTCCACAAATTTCATTTTTCCCCCTCTTTGATTTTCCGACTCCCGCAAATTTCTCTCTATTTCCTTTTGATCTTTTTGACAAATTCTATTTTGTTCCAAAGGTTGTGAAGTGATTTCAATTAAATAATTTTTCTTTGATAGCCCAAATCAATGCTTGTGAAATCAATTACTCGTAACATGATTAATTATTTTGAAAATTTTATTTTTCCTTCCGACTTTTAATATTTTAAATTATTAAAATTAATTTTATTAATTTTTTAAATTTATAAATTATAAATCTATGAAAATATTCGAACCGTTGCCATTTACCTTATAGGCATGATCACTACGACCGCTACACCGAGGAGCATTTTTAACTATTTATTTTATAAATCGTTTTTCTTCCCGAAAATCAAACGATATATTAAAAAATATATTTTATTATAATTTAAAATTTTTAATTTTTAATTATATAAAATTTTCCTTCAAACCCCGAAATAAAAATTTTTATTAATTCCTTCTATTCAAAAAAAAATATTTTTGTTTTCAATTCCCAAAAGGGAATTGTTTTTTAATATTCTTTTATAATCAATCAATTTTGTTATATAAAAATTTTTGAATTTTAAAGAATAAATTTTTGCTTTCAATTCCCAAAAGGAATTGTTATTTAGCAAAAATTTAAAATATATTTGTTAATCAATCAATTTTTAAATATAAATTTTTGAATTTTAATTAAAACTGTTTTTCAATTCCCAAAAGGGATTAAGAATGCTTTTAGAATAAAATTTTAAATTTTGAAAACTGGCGTCGCTTCTCTTTTTTAAATTCAGTGAAATACACCACATGTTTTACATTTATTCGACAGATCGAGCTTAGCGATCAATATAGCGATCGAATGATAAATCATGTATGAAGTGATCAATAAAATGATCAATATCAACCAAAAGTAAAATAATGAGGTGATCACTCAACAAATGGAGTGATCAATCATGTGAATGAGTGATCCATCAAGTGAATTTCAAATGATCAATTAATTAAGAAAGTGATTGACTAAAATGTGAAGAGTGATCAACCGAATGAATGAGTGATCAACAAAGTTATCGATATGTGATCAATTAAGTTATGAGTGATCAATCAAATGGATAGTGATCAATGAAATTTATCATATAATAAAAATGTGAACTGTAATCAGCCGAATGAATGAATGAAAAATTTTAAAAATATTGAGTTTAAATAAAAAAATTTTTGTTTTTAATTCCCAAAAGGGAATTGAATTATTAACAAAATTTAAAAATATAATTTGAAAATTTAAAAAATAAAACAATCATTTTTAAAATATACTTTTTCCTATATAAATTTAAAAAATTTTTGTTTTTAATTCCCAAAAGGGAATTGAATTATTAACAAAATTTAAAAATATAATTTGAAAATTTAAAAAATAAATCAATCATTTTTAAAATATACTTTTCCTATATATAATATAAAATTTTTGTTTTTAATTCCCAAAAGGGAATTGAATAATTAACAAAATTTAAAAATATAATTTGAAAATTTAAAAAATAAATCAATCATTTTTTAGATATACTTTTTCCTAAATAAAATTTAAAAATTTTTGTTTTTAATTCCCAAAAGGGAATTGAATAATTAACAAAATTAAAAAATATAATTTGAAAATTTAAAAAATAAATTAATCATTTTTTAGATATACTTTTTCCTAAATAAAATTTAAAAATTTTTGCTTTCAATTCCCTTAAGGGAATTGAAATTTGAATTTTTATAAAGGCGTCGCTTCACTTTTTTATCAATGTAAAAATCGATCAATCAAATTATGTAAATTTTTAAATAAAAAGGGGGTAAGGGGTAGGACTATAAAAACGATCATTTTTTACAATTTTATATCATTTTTCTCAATCAAAAAATTTTCTCAATCAAAAAATTAAGTTCAAGTTACTTTAAAAACTTAAAATTAAAATGCAACAACTTTCAAAAAATGCCCGTAATTTCATGATTGATAACCTCCTTGGATTGCAACAAGGAGATGGTTTCAACGCCGAACGCTATGTTGAAAGATTAAATGATTCAATGTGGCATAATGAAAAGTTCAATGTCACCAAAACTTATTCAAAATTCATGATCAAGGATGTTCCAGCAAATGCTGAGTCTCTTCTCTCAGGTAGTTATAAAAAATTTTTCTCACTAAATTCCAAAATTTAGGTATTTTTCAATTTTGCATTGACGAGGCTATGGAACATGCTAAAGAAAAAAATGTTGAACCCGAACAAATAGCCTGCACATTAACCAGCGACTTTTTGGATTATGACATCTGGGTTCCATTCAGCAACATTTCAAATAATACAGTTGACGCCATGCTCAACCGTTGTCAACACATAGCACAAAGTAAAAAGCAAGACGATTTATCATTGTTCGGTGCACCTTTTACCATTACTGTAACAACAATTAACAAAAATTCATTCAAAAAACGACGTCGTGTCGGAGGTGCAGCACGTAAAATTCCAAAAATTCGTCATCAAATTAGTAATGCGGCATTAATCAAATTCAATAACCCAGACAACATGAATCATTGCTTATTTTTCGCTTTGATTGCTTCACTAATTCAAAATATTTGCAATTGGTCACGTAAAAATTTCTTCAATTATATACACAATCTATATGGAATGTCTGGCCGCTTTCAAAAAGATACATATGAATTAATGAATCAAGTCGGTGCACAAATGGGATTGAAAGAATACGACGCTGATGAATGGATTCCACGTGTTGTTGACCAATGGAACAATGTTAACTGTAAAAATCAATGCATAGTAAAAGTATTCTTATTTGGTGACAAAGGCAATTATAAACCCGAATTTGAATATGGCCCGGAAGACTACGACACTCCAATAATTATTTACTTCAACGACATTGAAAAACATTTTTATGCAGTAAAAAAATGTGGCAGATTATTTGGAAAATATTATTGTCTTTCATGTTTGTGTGTATACAATAAAGCCCAACACCATACTATTACATGCAAAGCTCGCTGCAAAAACTGCTCTCGAGTCGGGCCAGAATTTCCATGCCAGCCTGACAACATTTTTTTCAAATATTGTAATTTATGTTTTAAAAATTTTAACAACAAAGATTGTTATAATCAACATTTAAATAATGGTTTCTGCAATAAATCCAAAAAATGCAACAAATGTGGAGTTATTTGGAACGTCCATGACAACAATCGTAATGGACGCAAAGGACATGTATGCAGCGAAAAATATTGTCATACATGTAATGAATTCCATGATTTAAAACGTGGATGCTATATTAAACCTTTGGAGCCAAGGCAATCTGAACCATATTTAATTATTGCCTTTGATTTTGAAACAACTCAATTATCTGCAATTCACGAACCAAACTTTATTGCAGCAAAAGTTTCATGTCCTGATTGTATTTTGAATGGTAACTGGCAGCAAAGTTTAAAAAATAATAATAATAATTGCAAAATTTGTGGAGAAAATAGAATAATTACATTTTCTCAACAGACTTTTAATGAAACAACTGTTGATAAGAAGATTATATGCAATTCTCCACTCGTATCATTTGTCAACTGGATATTAAATGATCTGCCCCAATATAACGACATATATGCTTTTTCACATTTTGGGGGCAGATTCGACATGATCATCACTCTAAAAGAATTAGTTAAACAAGGATTAACACCAGAGATATTGAAAAAAGGCAATAAAGTATATGAAATGAAAATGAAGAACAAGAAGAACAGTATCATCTTCCGCGACACCTTTAATTTAATGCCAATGTCGCTTGCTTCACTTGTGCCATCATTTGATCTAAAAGTAGAAGACAAACCATTTTTCCCTCACATGGCCAATCGTCCTGAAAACTACGGCAAAGTAATATATCCAACAAAAAAGACTACCTCGCCGATGGAATGATGCCTGAAAAAAGAAAAATATTTGATCTCTGGTATGAACAACAAAAAAATACACCCTTCCTCCTTGATGAAGCCTTGGCCAGCTACTGTACAAATGATGTTGAAATTTTAATGGCAGCACTTATTGCATTTCGACAAGAATTTTTTGAGGTGACGAAACGCAATAATGGAGAAAGGGCCGCATCAAATAAACCACATGGAGGAATTGATGTATTACATGATTCAATGACCATCGCCTCTGCCTGCATGCGTCATTTCAGAACAAACCACCTCAAAGAACAACATTTGGCACTAGTACCCGAACGCGGCTATGACAAAGTTGATGGCAATCAAAGCCTTCTCGCCCTCAGATTTTTCAAATGGTACTCTGAAAAATATGGTGTGACCGTCCAAAATGTCAACTCCGACGGTGGCGAGAAAAGAATTGGAAAATACCAACTTGATGGATGGGTTGTGGAGAAGAATTATGGTATAGAAGTTAATGGTTGTGTCTGGCATGGATGCCCCAAATGTTTTCCAAATGAGTATGAGTTGATGCCAAACGGAAAAACAGCTGGCTATTTGAGAGAACATGACAAAAATAGAATGGAATTCATACTTTCACAAATTGACCGTGTTGACGTTTATTGGGAGTGCGAAATTCATCAAATGTTGGCAAAAGATCGGGAAATGAGGCAAATGTTTTACAGTTATATTGATGATGGACCAATTGATATAAGAAGTTGTTTCTATGGAGGAAGAACAGGACCGCTAAAACTCCATCACGAAGTCAAAGATGGAGAACGGATATCATATTACGACGTCACATCTTTATATCCGTTCATTAATGTAACAACAGCTTATCCTGTTGGGCATCCAAAAGTTCACATCATCAATAAAAATGTAAATTGGACAAAAGCTACTGACAACATTTACAAATTGGCAATTTTAAAAGTTTTTGTAATTCCTCCAAGAAAAATTGATGTCCCAGTTCTGCCCATGAAATTAGAAAAGGATGCCCGTCTGCTTTTTCCTCTGTGTGCAAAATGCGCGTAAGATTTTTATTTTTTTATTTGAAAATAATTTTTTTCGTTTAGAAAAATGTATCCTGAAGGTGGCGTTATAGAAAATTACCGGTGCACACACAAAGATAATGAACGAGGATGGGTATCAACATGTACATCAATCGAATTAAATGTTGCTTTAGAAGAGGGGTACACCGTAACAAAACTTTTTCGTGTACTCGACTACAACAAATCAGACTCTAAATTGTTTCAACCTTATATCTCAGAGTTTATGGCAGAAAAAATACATTCATCAGGATTTGACAGCAATATTAAAAACAACACTGAAGCAGAAGACAAGTTTATTAAAGAATGTAGTGAAAAGTTTGGAATTAAAATTGAAAGAAGTAAAATGAACCCCAACAAAGGACGGAGGACGCAAGCCAAACTTATGTTAAATAATCTTTGGGGGCGATTTTCACTACGCAATTTCGGACTTTCGCAATGTATAATAACTGATGATCCAGAACAATTCCAGAAATTTAAAAATGATCAATCAATTCAAATAGCAAGTATAGATGAATTATTACCTGGAATATTATTGATTGCATATATGAAGAAAAAAGAATGGATCGAAGAACATGAGTGCTCTAACATTGGTATTATTTATCTAAAAATTATAAAATTAATTTTTTATATTTAGTTATTTCACTCTGGACAACATCCGCAGCAAGAATCCACCTTCTTCGCGCCATGCAACAAGTTGTCCGTGCTGAAGGATGTACATTGCTTTATACGGACACTGACTCCCTAATTTTTACTCATCCTGAAGGAGTCAACCCTCTGAATCTTGGACCTCATCTTGGGCAATTTACCGATGAGCATCCAAAACATGATATTGTTATGACCCCGCTTACGTAGAGGAGCTAACAAAGATATTTATCGCACACAAGAAATACAGAGCAGGTGAAGGTTGTAGGAGGAAGATCTAAAACTGGGAGAGAGAACTAACTATTGGCTATCCTTTTATACTAAACACTTCAAGGGCTGACGCCCATACACAACACCTCCCCCCTTGAAAAAAAAGGTTCGGCTTCACTTAAAGCCGAAGCTTTACAATAACTCAACACTTTTTAGCCAAACAACAAACAAAAACAAAACAAACAAAATACATACAAAAATTTGGGGGCAATGGGAACAAAAAAAATACATACATTACAAAAAATACAAACAAGCAAAATTATCACAATTATATTTTTGGGCTCATCTACATCTCCATATTATTATCGTCTTCCGCATCTTTCATCTTTGATTTGTTCCCACTATACTTGACACTACTCTTGGTCTCACTAATTTCACTGGACAATTTATAGCCTCTTCAGCATACTTTTTTACACTTTCCTTAGTCATCACTAATTTTTGAGGCTGTCTAATACTATTTCTCAAACAATATTTATGTGTTTTATCAACTTTTTTTTGACCCACTATCACTTACACTTTCACTTTTCCACAACGTATTACAATCTTCACTTAAACTTCTATTTCTAATTTGATTTTCGTGCCGAGTTACAACGGCATTTAATACTGGCGAGTATATCTTATAGATAACTCCCTTTTTACTTTCCACTTCACCATTCAACCAATTTATTTTACCATCTTTTCGGTAATTTAAGAAATACACTAATTTACCGATTTTTCGGTTTTTCACTCCATGGTGTTTGTCAAACCAGGTTTTCATTTTCACTTGTTGAGGTGTTTTTTCTTTATTTTCTTGGAAGTTCACTTTTTTCGGTATTAACCTCGCTAAATTTAATCGCAATTTTCTTCCAAGAAACACTTCACTCGGAGATTTACCTTCCAATGACTCATGAGGACTGGCTCTATAAAACAATAACACTTCACTGAGCCAATTCCTCTTATTACAATTTTTTGTCATCATCCTTTTAAAATAATCCACGAATCTTTCCACTTGCCCATTTGATTGTGGATGATATGGGGCACTGAATACTTGACTAATCCCCTTATCTTGACAATACACTTTAAACTCATTTGAACGGAATGGGCTTCCGTTATCAGACACTATTGTTTCTGGGTACCCATAATGGGTTCCCAACCACTCAAAACACTTTATGACATCTTTTGCTGAGGTCGTCATGTTTTCGAACACTTCAGGCCACTTTGAGTGGGCATCAATTACAATAAAATACACTTTTCCGTCTTTACACGGCCCAGCAAAATCAATATGCACTCTTTCCCAATTTCTATTTGTATTTGGCCATGGTCGTAACTCACTTTTAATTGGTCTTTTTGCCGCTGCTTGGCACATTATACAATTTGCGACCCACTCTTCAATATCTCTACCAATATTTGGCCAATACATATACTCGCGGGCAACTCCTTTCATTTTTGCACTTCCCGGATGTGTTTCATGTAATACTTTCAATACACTTTTCCTCAAAGCTTTTGGGATCACTATTTTTCCGCTACACATAATACACTCATCAATCACTTCCAATTCTTGTCTTCGATTCGACCAAATACTTAATGCTGGATCACTCACTACTTTTGGCCACCCATTTTTAATGAATTGTTTAATCATTTTTAATTCACTATCATTTTCTGTTTCACTCTTCACTTGTTCGGCATTCACTGGCACTTCATCCAGCATTATGTTTAATACATATTTAACTGACTCTTCCACTAACAATGAGTCCTCATCACTACCATCTTCATCACTACAATTTTCACTTTTTGCAACTAATGCAATCACTTTATCTTCTAATTCACTCTTTTCACTTATCAATCTTGACAATGTATCAGCCATACCCATTTGGTTTGTACTTACAAATTCGATTTTAAAATCGTAATTTGTCAATAACAATGCCCATCTTTGTAATCTTGATGCAGAAAACACTTTAATGCCTTTATTTTTGCCAAAGATGGCCAATAACGGCTTATGATCCGTTCTCAATATGAACTTTCTGCCGAATAGCATTTTATGAAACTTCTGCACTGCAAACACTAATGCTAAGCCTTCTTTTTCAATTTGGCTATAATTCTTTTCTGCATCATTCAATGACTTACTCGCGTATTCAATCACTTTTTCTTTTCCATCTGGAAATTTATGTGATATCACTGCACCCACTCCATAATTCGATGCATCAGCTGTCACTACTATTTCTAAATCTGGATCGAAATGCGTTAGCATTAGATCAGAATTTAGCACTTTTTTGACACTTTGGAAAGCCTTTTCTTGATCTTGGCCCCACTCCCACTTCACTTCTTTTTTAGCAATTTATCTAATGGCCCTCTATACTTATGCATTTCACTAACAAACCGCCCATAATAATTAATTGTACCCATAAAAGACTTCAATTCTTTAACATCTCTTGGACGTGTCAATTCACTTATTTTCTTTTTCTTTTCTGGGTCGGGCTCAATTCCACTTTTAGATACAATATGGCCTAGAAACTTCAATTTTTCTTTAAAGAAGTTACACTTTTCTAACTGGATTTTTAATCCCCACTTTTCAATTCGATCAAATATTTCAAACAATTGCACTTTATGATCTTCAATATTTTTAGACACTATTATTAAATCATCTAAATAGGCAAACACTCCAGGAATTCCACTAATCAATTTATCCATCAATCTTTGAAATATTCCTGGTGCTGATTTCACTCCAAACGGCAATCTTTGCACTTCAAACAATCCTTTATGTGTATTAATACACGCCACTTTTTTAGATTGCTCGTCTAACTCAATCTGTAAATAGGCATCTCTGAGATCCAATTGCGAAAACACTTTACTTCCATGGATCTCAGCCCATATTTCACTAGGCTTTGGCAACGGATGCCTGTCTAATTCAATTGCATTATTCAACCCGGTTGAATAATCCATACACACTCTTGTTTTGCCGTTTGCCTTTTTAATTGCTAAAATAGGCGCTGCCCAATTAGCAAATTCAATTGGCCTAATAGCTCCAATTTCACTCAATCTACTTAACTCTTTTTCAATTGCGTCTTTAACGCCAATTGGTACTGGTCTAGCCCGTACAAATACTGGACTCACTCCTGGCTTCATATACAAATGAGCCTTCATTTTTGTACAATGGCCTAAGCCTGGCTCAAACACTTTCTTGAACTGCACTGCCAATTTGTTTACTATTTCACTAATTTTACTTTGTGCCTTTTCAATTTCTAACACTTTAATCGGCTCTTCACTCTTTTTAATACTAGACACTATTGGATATCCCAATTTATTCTCAACTTCAATTATCCATGGCAGGCCAAACAAATTCAATTTTTCACTTGTGACATGTGTCACCAATACTTGTTTACTATCGTCTACTTCGACACTCGCCATAAAACTGCCTAACATACTAAACTCGTTTCCTGTGAAACTTCTGCCTTTGCAAGGCACTCCAGTGAGCTTTGGGCTACCAATATTTTTCCATGTCACTTCACTTATACAACTAATTTGAGCCCCCGAATCCAAAATGAATTCCACTTCGTTTCCGTTCACTAACACTTTTTTTGTTAACCATTTAGGTTTCACACTCATACTCACATGGAGAATGTCAACACTGTTCCTTACATTACACTCATGGTTTTCCCACCATGTTTTCACTTTACTTATCAAGGCCATTTCTCTTTATGTAGCTGTTGCCGACTTTTTCTTATTGAAGCTGTTGACGACTTTTTCTTATTGAAGCTGTTGACGACTTTTTTCGAAGTAGACGAGACTGGTTCTTTTTACTCGACCGCGCCACTGTTATGACCCCGCTTACGTAGAGGAGCTAACAAAGATATTTATCGCACACAAGAAATACAGAGCAGGTGAAGGTTGTAGGAGGAAGATCTAAAACTGGGAGAGAGAACTAACTATTGGCTATCCTTTTATACTAAACACTTCAAGGGCTGACGCCCATACACAACAGATATTATCGAATATGTTTCTGGTGGAGCAAAGCAATATGGATTGAAAATGAAGAAAAAAAATAATCAACAAAATGAACATGATTATATTTTAAAAGTAAGAGGGATGACTTTAAATTATGATGTCATCAACAATCAAGGATTAAGATACGAAACTTTCAAACAACAGGTCATCAAATATGCAACTACAGGAGTGAATCAACCAATTAAAATTTCGTACCCCTCATATTTATCCCCCTCTATCAAAAATCTAAATGTCTCCACTTTATCACGTCAGAAAATTTCTAGACCATTCATCGGCAAAGGAATTGTAAAACCCTCCGATTTCTCTGTATTAAATTTTGGCCATATTTAATTGTATTATTTAATTGTATCATTTGTCATTTTTAATTTATAATTTAATTATAAGTCTTATTGTATTTATTTAAAATTTTTATTCAAATTATTTTATGTTTAATTATAAATTTTTATAAAAAATTTTAAAAATTTTTAAAAATTTTATAAAAATTTCATAATTTTTTATAATTTTTTTTAAAATTTTTAAAAACTTTATAAAAATTTTATAATTTTTTATAAAATTTTATAAATTTTTTATAATTCTTTTTAAAATTTTATATTTTTTATAAATTTTTAATTATAAATTTTTAATTTTTTTATAAATCTTATAAAAATTTATAATTTTTTAAAAATTTTATAAATTTTTATAATTCTTTTAAAATTTTTATAATTTTTTATAAATTTTTTAAAAATTTTATAAATTTTTTATAATTTTTTAAAAATTATAAAATTATTTTATAAATTTTTATGTTGTATAATTATATTTATGATAAATATTTGATCGTTGTACAATTAATAATCACCATCCATTACAGTAATAACTTGGTACCAACATATTTTGATCAGGATCTTCATCATCATCATCTTCCAAAATTATTAATTCATTATTAGTATTTGCAAGTTTTTCCGTATTTTTAACAATTTCATTTGAATTTGGAATTTTTTCTTCATCCTCTTCCTCTTTAACAATCTCGAGCAACTCCATTGGGTAGTATCGATTTTCTTTGAAAGATTCAGTTTTGTTAGGTATTTGTTCGATAATACACTGAAGATAAGGATTCTGAAGTCGAATACGATGTTTTGCATAATAATGTTGTGTCACCGAAATGTTGAAAGGTTTTGAAAGTCTTCCATATGCTGGTATAACATTTGCACCCTCATTTGATAATCCACCAATAAAAAAACTTCTTTTCATTCCATTTTTATCTGTATATGTCGTTTCAACCTTGCGACCTTGAAGCTTTTTTAGAATTAATTTTTTACTTTCAGGATGATTAAGATAACATCTTAGTGATTTAACAGTGCAGCATAGAATATTAGCACACTCATCAATAACCAGGACCATTTTAAAATATTTTAAATGAAATTAATCATTAAAATTAATTAGAGTTTATATACTCTATTTTTTGTAAAAATTTTTAGCTCCGCCCCTAATTTGTCAATATAAATACGACGAAATTTAACCTTTAAGCTCATTCATAACAAAAAATTATTTTATAATGGAAGCAATTAACAGCGAAACTGCTCCCACAAAAATTTCTAAATCCAAAACTGCTAGTGAACCTTTCTGGAAATTATTTAGAGGAAAATTTCTTATGACATTTTCACTTTGTGCAGGTTAATAATATTAATTTTATTAAAATTAATTAATTAATTTTTAGATTGTCGTGACAATGTTTTTAAAAAGAGTGACAAAGCAGTTCGAAAGGATGATAAGATTGAAATTAAATTTGAAATATGCGAAGTATGCTTTAAAAAGAATTGCAAAACTACAGATATTTTATCACCATATACACCAAAGATTAAGTAAAATATATGACGCTGACAATATTTAATTAAAAGAGATGTCAAAGAATTAATTAAAATACTTGATGCTAACAATATTTAATTAAAATACTTGATGCTAACAATATTTAATCTGAATAAATAATTTTAAAAAATTGAAAAATTTTTAATAGTCTGAGAAAAAAAAAGTTTAAAAGTTTATCATTTTATTCACAATATTAGTAACAAATAAATCTGGATTTGATTGTCTATTTAATAGTTCAAGGTATTGATCAAATGTATAGCCTTTTGAGTAAAAATAAATAAATGAGATGCAATGATGGGCACAAGTATTTGAATAAGAGTATTGATAAGGTTTTAGATTTTTTGAAATTTTTGAAAAATTTTTGAGAAATGAATTAATTATACATAAACTTGTAGGTAATGCTAAACTATCAAAATAAATCACTTCGTTGTTGTTATTAATGTGAACTACAACCCAGTGAGAACCCTCATAGCCAAAAGGGTCCAAGTTGATAATTAGCATTTTTCCTTTTGTTGAAGTCGGAACAGGCAGACGATTACAAGGGAAACATCCTAGGAAGATTCGGCACGTTTGAGGATTTGTCCTCAGAATTTGAGTAATTTGACTTGAGTACATTGTTGTTGCTAAAATTTGATTTGAACCAAAGAACTGATCGGAGTTGATAAATAACTAGACTAGCTAACAACATTGCATATAAACATATCATTCCCCAACAGAATACATGTCCATAAAAATTGTTGTCTTTTGGACTTTCTTTGCAGAGTGATGGTAGATTATCAAAACTAATAAAATTTGGCACTGGAGCAACAATTTTTTCTTTTGAAGGTAAAAGAGGGTTTCCTGTAATATTTTCTCCTCTGTAATATTTAACAAGTTCAGAATATTCTGGTAAATTATCTAATTTTATAGTACCATCTGTTGATAATGCTTCAACTAGTGGAACAAAAATTCTAATTAGAAAAACTATTTTCAAAAGATTTTTCATTTTTAAAAGATTTTTCTTAAAATTGTTTTCATATTTATACTTTTTTGTTTGAAAAATTTTTTACTTTATCAAAATAAATCTTAAAAGTTATTAAAATTATCTAATTTAAAATGATTACAATATGAGAGATTAGAATTTATATTGTGGTATCACTCGCGATTGTTCTATTTTTATCTAACATTATAAGTGAATCTGCTTCTCCCATTACTATAAGCATTATTCCTCCTTCAGGTACAGGTTTACTAAACTTTATATTTACTGCCGTTGTCCCGTTTTTAATTAAATCAAAAGTTCCTCCTTGATCTTCCCCACTGTTTGTTAGATTGAAAACATAGATACAATGTGTTTTACCATATTGTTGTAAAGTTATTCCATTGCTCTCCGTAGAATTGACTAAACCAACTGCCTCATTCATATCATTGAAAGCACGAATATATTTTCCATTCTCATAATCAAAATCATACGGGGCTTGTGGATAATTTCTTCCATTGGCAATAATACTAATCTCGCGAACATTAAAATGATGAAAGTTGAACGGGCTACGTTTAATATCTCCTACATAATCAGAATTAGAAACGAGTCCCAATGTAATACGTCTAGGAATTTGGTCCATAAATATATTGGCATTAAACTCATATCGTCCCTGACTAATAAACAATGGCTTCATCATAGTTTTTCTAATTGAATAGCGAGCAGGTTTTATTTCAAGTCTTTTTGCAATGTCCAAAGCCAATCCGTCCATTAAATCTACTTTTTTAACATAAAGCTTCATATTTACTACTTCAAAATGATAACGTGTTGCTACCTCCATAGCATTTTGTAGTCCAAATGTCATAAGAACAAATCGGGAATCGTTTGGTATAATTTCGATATCAACTTCACAGTGATTTATCAAATAAAGTGGTTGATTGAAAATATCTGCATCAAGTTTAGCAATGAATTGTGCTGTTTTACTGTTTTCAAATAATCTTCTCCTTTCAATTGTATCTAAACCACCTTCTTGAGTTGAAGTATTATTGTAAAAATATCCAGCGGCATTTAAATGTGAGCTCTTTGCGTTTTGTGAATAAGAGAGCTCATGTGAAAAATAGGTTTTGTAAGCATAAAGTGAATTTGAATTGAACACTTCTCTTCCATTAACACTTACTCGCATATTATTAATAAATGTCTGTCCTATAAGCTGTATCGGAGAAACATTGTCTGCGACAGAAAGATTTACAAGTTGTCCACTTTCATTTTCTTTTCGAATGCGAAATTCAGTAAATAAATAACATTTAGTCAAATCAATATAATTTTGACTTTCGTGGATTTTAAAATGATAAGGTGTATCGGTGAGTGGATTGCTTGGTAGTATTTCAAAAACTTTTGATGACGAAATACTTACATTTGTTGGCGGAATTTGAAAAAAGTCTAAAGCATTGGTAATTGAGTTGATACTATCATTGTCAATTTTATGAAATGTCATTTTAGTAAAGACCAAAAACGTCTGATTTCACTCTTTTCTTAATAGGTTTACCAATTAATGTTTGATAACTTGGTAATTTTCCTCCTTTTATACCCCTTTTTCTTCCAAATCCAGAACCAAATTGTTTAGGTAAGCCTCCCTTCTCTAGTACAGTATCAACCCCCTCTTTCCTTCACTGATGAAAGCCTCTTTGATTGGTTCTCCCTGACTAACTCTTTCAAGAACACGTTGTCCTGTGTTAATTGCTTCTGACTTTACAGTATTTCCAACATTTCGAAGAACAGGAAGAAAGAAACGCCACAGTCCGCGCATAATATCTCCTACACCCGCTCCTTTTTGAATACCATATCCTCTTTGGAAGGGTGAAGACCCTCGAAAATAATCATATGATATTTCTCCACCACCTGACATTTCGTTAGGATTTTTATGGACAAAATCGTCATAGCCTACTGTACTTGTGTCAAAAATAACATGCACCATTTTTTTAATAAATTTTATTTTAGATTTTAAATAATTACAACTACTATTTATATACATTTTGAAAAATTAAAAATTGATCACTTTTTTAAATATTAAGACAATGAGTACTGTACCAAAAGAAAATGGTACTAGTCTTCCATTATCCATCGTTCTTATTTCAATCTCAATTTCGTTAACTTCCTTTGGTAAAACACGAGCATATATGGGGGAATCATAAATATTTTCATTATATTCTCCAGGTTTTGCACCGGCCACAGAAACTACACGTAGAAGTGAACTTAAACTATTGCCAATAATCATATTTTCTGTTAGTCCTTTTGTATATACAGCAAAGCTTGAAAAACCACCTCTTAAATCACATCCATACTTTGCAATTTCTCTATTTTGGACCATATTTGTATTTTCAAAACCCAAAACATATCCAAGTTGGGGAGAAAATGATAAATATTTAATGCTTGTATGATTGAATTGCACTTTAAAACGTTCAAAATCCTTGTGATATAATATTTCGATAGAATCAATTATTTGTTTTTGGACTGAAGCATCAACTTTATCTTTCTTTAATCGTCCATACTGTCGTAAAAGAGCGGGCATATTCGGTAAATAATTTATTCGGGCTTGGCGATTGGGTGTTCTCCCGAGTATTTTTGTTAATATTTGTTCCATTTCTTCGGTCCATAATGGATCACTGAATGTTTCTTCAGGGGTTGGAAGAAGGGGAAGTTTTGAAACATCCTCAGTAGTTGGTTCAGGTCGTGAAGATTGAACAGGAGTTGTTGTTTCAGGTGTCGGAAGGGAAGGTTTTGAAATATCTGTAGGTTTTGGAGGCTCAATTATAGCTGGTGGAAGAGGAAGTTGTTCTGAATTATCTTCTTTAGATTGTTGCTGATCTTGTGAAACAGGTTTTGTTGGAGAGGTATAACCTGGTAAAGACTTTAAAGGTGAAGTTTGTTGAGTTGGGGGAAGGTTTGGAGTTGTTGTTGCTGGAGGGTGTATGTCTGTGTACGTCGGTAGAGGTGGGGGTCTGTAAGGTTCATCTGCTGTCTCTTTATCTCTAGCAATTCCCTCAAACTCAAGTGCCCTGAATCTATCCATTCTATAATTGACAAGTCTTTTGAGTCCATCGATTTTAGTATTTAATTCTTTCTTTCGATCTTCATCTGTTTCCTCATCGTACAAAGTTTTTGTAGTAGAAATTTCCTGATATGTAGCGATCAACCCATAAAAATTACTTCGTATTGCTGGCCAATAATCAGGGTTATCATTGAAAAATTTATCAACATAACCTTTATGGGTTATATAGTTCTCTCTATTATATTGTTTAACAGTTTTTTGTTTGTCCCTTCTTAGTACTGCAGCATCAAGTAAATTTACTCTCTTTGTCATTCTTTCAATTTCTTTCTTAAATCTTGGTAAAAATCCCTCTAATTGTAAGGGTGTTTCCTTTTTGTCTTCTATGAAGAGAGCTATTAGTTTGAGGTGGTCTATAATTAATATTTCATTGTAATTTTCGGGGTAAGTTTCGAAAAAATCGACAACAATGTTAACATCTGAATTGTTCTTTTCAAAATCCCTTCTTTTTGCCTCCTCTTCCAATTTTCTAATTCGAGATTCTAAAGCACTCCTTTTGTAACTTAGGTTCCAAAATGTTGTTGTCATTTCACTTTTAATTGTCTCATCCTGTTGTTGATCTGTTCTTAATTTAAATTCATCTAAAGATTTTGAATCCTCTACAAGTTTATCTTTTAAAATTTTTATTTGGTCCCAATATTGATCAGGATAATCTATGAACACTTCATCAACTTTTGGAATAATTCCCACTCTAATTTGTCTTAACTCTTCCAATGAACGTTTATTTCTTTGAAGTTTAAGTGAGGGCAGATCGACTAAGTCTTCAGGTTTTTCCAAAGGCGAAGCTCCATAAGTTTCGCTTTGATGTTGAAGTGTAGAAATTAAAAATTCATGTAATTTTTCAACTGTTGTATGCGATGCTTTTGGAACGGGGACTCTTAAGACTTTGGCCATTCCAAGATTATCTTTAAAATGTATATCAATCCATTGATCATCTAGAGTACCAATAGTTGCTGCCCATGAATATGGATAATTTATACTGTGTAAGCCGCACACCCAGTTGCCAGAAAAATAGAGCGGTTTAGGTAAATGAACTCTAAATTTATTTGGACGATTATCAGGATAATCGGGAATATTACTAGGGAGGAAGACAAAAAAGCTGTTTGACATATTTTTATCACAAATAAAAAATTTTTACAATAATGAAAAAATTGTTTTCTTTTATAGTAATTGTGACTCATGAATCCATTCTCGTTCTGGGTATCCTATAAACTTTACAAGAACATCAAAAGTACCATCTTGTCTCTTTCTTTTCCTCAAAACTTTTTCAATTCTATATTCTGTATCGGCATCTTTTCTTACACGCGTTAACTCTTCATTGTAAAATGAACCTTTGAACTGTTCACCTTTATCATCCTTCACTTTGTATTGAATTGGTAATGGTGTTTCCTTTATATTGTCCACTTGTAATATTTCATCTCCCCAATTTGGTAAGTATCCTTTCTCAAAAGCTCCTTTATTTACACTCATTCGAACAAAATCATCTTTTTTGAGTTTTGGTTTTATTTTATTTTTGTTTGAAGAAAATATGTCTCCATAGATTCGTTTCCATACTTCTTGAGCATTATCAAAATTTACATCTATCGGTCGCATACCATGGATTCTACTTTTTGCTTTATTTATTCCTTCTAAAATTTTTTCAAGTACATCAATCCAATTTAATGTTTTCTTTTGAGCAAAATTTCGGTAAAGTCGTTGTTTAACGTTACGAATTGCTCTTTCCGCAACTGAAGCTTTGACTATAGAATGTGTTGGCTCATGTTTTTCTATCCCCTCATTTTCAAAAAATTCTTTCATTTGTTTATTTTTAAATTCTGTCCCCTTATCTGAAAAAATTCGTTGAGGTTTCATTGGCATTTGTGAAATTAAATTTTTGAAGGCTTCTATCATTTCTTCAGTCTTTTTGGACTTGACAGGAACACCAAAAACACGTTTAGAAAGGACATCAATACCAAGAAGCAGGTAACGATTTCCTTTATTATGTCGGGATAGCTGTTGGAAATCTGCCAAATCAACTTGTACATCTGTCATAAATCCAGCTGCTACGGTTTTTGATCTTTTAAAATGAATACGTTTGGGTCGCATAAGTGTGTATGTTCTATGCCCTTCTAGGTAATGTTGAACAGCTTTTCTTGGTATATGTTTGAGAACTTTACGTGCTTCATACCAAAGTCTATCAATTCCTGAAAATGCTGCAGGGGATTCAGGATTATTGTATAGATCATCAAGAAATTTAGTGTAATCTGCCATCTTTTACCAAAGAGATGGTTTAAATCTGTTGATATCCTTTTGTGTCGGTTTTCTTGTTGCCCATTTATTTTTTGTTTTATATGAGCGAAATTCTAAATTTCTTTTCTTCAAATTTTTAACCCATAATCTTGAAGCTCTTTGTGATTGTTTTTTGTTGACTTTTCTCTGGACTTTAGCAATTGTATGTCCGTCTCCTTGCGACCACTCTGCTTTTCGTTTTATTTTTTGACGACTCAAGGGTGGGGAAGGTGATCTTCCCTCTCTTAGAACCCTTCTTGAACCTTTTGATGTCCCAATTTTTTCTTCATTACGTAATTGTTGAATAACATAAGGGTCTATTGGAACCTTAAGTTTCTGCGACTTTCGTCGTCTGGCTAATAATTGTTGTCTTTTTTCATATCGTTTCTTATCGATTTCCTTCAATTTATTCTCTTTTTGTCGTATTTCTTTTTCCCTTCTGTTGTCATATATCTTTTTCCTCTTTATACCTTCAAAATCATCCTCCTCTAATTCTCTTTTAATAATTCGTTGTTGAGGTGAAACATGAGTTGATATTATTGGCACATCTTCGGATAATATAATAGAGTCTTGCTTTCTAGAGTCTTGTTTTGTACTCCCGGTTTTTGAATATTTTGTACTTTTAGGTCTTGAAAATCTTTTCTTTGGCACAGACACAATTTCCTTCTTTATTATCTTAAGATTTGTAGTTGGTGGTAGTGGAGGAGGAGGTGGTGAGCTTCCTCTCAATTTCTTAAACCGTTTTTTAACTGATGTGGATGATGATAAAGATGGAGGATGAGGTAGTTTTTGGGGTTTGAAATCAATTATTGATTTAACATCTTTATTAGATTGAGGAAAAGACGGGAGAGAAATCTCATCTGTTGTCAAAATTTCATCATCGTCTTCGACTATATTTGACGTCGGACGTGTAGAATTTGTACTCATTATTGCTCCCTTAGGTGTAGCAACCATTTCTACTTTGACAGGCCTATTTTGTTGCTCATTTCTCATTTGTAAATACCGTCTAAGTTCTTGGTTATATTTTACATTTTTTGCACTTGGAGTATCTTTCTTTCTTTTAATTTTTTCAAGATCGTTTCTAATTAAATCGAGATTTGGTTCACCGGTATCAAAAGTAGTTAGACCTTTATAAATTTCTTCAGGAACAAGAATGAATTTGTTTGCCATTTTCAGGTATGTTGTTTATTTGTTTAATTCTTGCTTTTTATAGAACTTCCTAGTGATCTTGCTAATTCTATAAGAACAGGGGTCAATAGTGCTGCAAACATTCCAACACCACCACCTTTTTGATTTAAAATTTTTCTGGCCCCTTGTACACTTCTTACTCTACTCATTTTGCGCACAAAATCTGCATATGGAATGAGTTTATTCTTTTGCCAAGATGTAAGTTTGAGTCTAGCCTTTATGATATTCAAACAAATTTCAGTTATAGCTAACAATTGATCAGTGTTTGAGAGTCTTAGCATACGTTGCAACTTCCGTTGAGATTTTGTTTTTGCAAGAACTTGTAAAAATTGTGAATTTTTCTGAATAATTTGACTGACCATTTATGCTCTATTTTTTGGAATAAAAATAATTTTTTCTTCATCTTCTTTAAATATACTTGTACGTAGTCTCAGTCCAGGATCGGATGAAGCATGCATATCAATAACAAGATAACCAAAAGGTTTGTTTGTTGCCTGTCGATAAGCATCGAGGAAATAGTCAAGTTTTCGAGGAAATAGTTGAACTCCTATATTACGCACTGATAATACCGAATTAGGTGAACGCATTATAATAATGTATTGAGCATTTTGACGTGCAACTTTAATTTTGCGTTCGAATAAATTCTGAGTAACAAAGACAATACCAAAATTTTGATGATGAGATTTTTTCGTAAATAACTCTGACAAATATTTTTCATCAATTGACATAAGCAAGTCGTCAAGAATTAGCAGTAATGGCTTCTGATATTTTTTAATCAAATCCTCAGGGGGAACACCTGAATAAACACTGACACCTGATTTCTGTAGAATAGGGACAATATTGCTCATTTCACCAAAACAATAGAGTATACTTTTAGGTTTGGGTTCAATTAAGTCTGAGGCTTCAGAAATAAATTTTAATAATAATGTGCTCTTTCCACTGGAACTAGGTCCAGAAATTATCATACCAAAAGGAATTTTAAATTTTAAATCTTTATCTGAGAATGTTAAAGTTTCCATTTTAATGATTAAAAAATTTAAAAATTTTTTGTTTAAATAGGAAAAATTAGCGAGGTATGTTATATAATGCTTCGATAGCAGCCATCTCTTCTTCTTCCATCTTTGTAGCCTGTTTCTTCAAATCATTCATCTTATCAATTTGTGATGGAATTCCAGTTGTTGCTGCATCGAGACTATCAAAAAATTCATTAAGCAAAATATTTTCATTATTTTCTTTACTTTTGTCTTTGAGGATATTTTCAATTGTATGTTTTGTAAATTTTTGTTGCTTTGGTTTATTCTGTTTTTCTGATATTGTAGTCTGGTTGTTTAGTGTTGCAGGTTGTATCGGTTGCTGAGTTGGAAGTGGTGGTTGTGGTTTTACGGAGCCATATGGGATATTGAATACACGGCCTTTGTTCTTAATCTTAAAAATAAAAAATATAATCGATAAAGACTAAAAAATACCTACCCGAAAGAAGCATATTCCTGGTAAGTCATAAGTTGAATCAAAAGGTACATAACGAGTTCCTGATATACGTGTGCAATATATAGTAATTCCATCTTTGGTGACAATAAAATCCACTTCAACTTCCGTACTTTTACATTCACGACATTTGCCACCTATATCATATGGTACAAAACGAGAAGGAGTTAGACGTTCACTTGAAATTGTTATTCCATTCAAATTAATACTAATTTCGACTTCAGGTAAAATTTGACTAGTAAGATTTTTATTATTGTTCATCTTAAGTAATTTTTTTAAAATGAGCCAAGTAAATGAAAATCTGCTCGAAGAATTCACTTTTTATACTACTTTTTGAACACGCCTCTTTGAAATTTTAGTTCTGCTAAAGGACTGAAAATCGTTTTGAAAAATTCAATAATCGATGAACAAGTTTCTTTTATACTTAACCATCCAGAATATAATAAACCATCTTT
Source organism: Meloidogyne incognita (assembly GCA_036172945.1). Taxonomy (NCBI): domain Eukaryota; kingdom Metazoa; phylum Nematoda; class Chromadorea; order Rhabditida; family Meloidogynidae; genus Meloidogyne; species Meloidogyne incognita. The sequence goes on from JARQAC010000002.1 coordinate 7,731,994, forward strand.
TTCTTGCTTGGGTTTTGGTGGAGGTCCATAATAGATTGGTATAATAGCTTTTTCTTTCTCATCCCAAACCCACCAATGATGACCGTATGGGGTCCATATTTCTTTATACTCCAAGTCTTTAGGTACGCCTATGTTTAAAACTTCTTTGAAATTTATAGAAGGAGGTTTTCTTCGAAATATAGTTAAAGCTCTCTCACACTGCCATATTTTAAATTCAGATAAATTTGAATACTTACTTGTAACATTATAAATTAAAACTACTATTAAAATAATTTTAAAAATCATTTTTAATTTAATATTTATGTTTTAATTGGGTATTTATACTTTTTTAACATTTATATACTCACACTATATCAAGTTTTATGATATCTCAATAAATTAAAAAGGAAGCGACGCCTTTTTAAAAATTCAAATTTCAAATTCCCTGAAGGGAATTGAAAAATTTTTTTAATTCAAAAATTGTTTTAAAATTTTTTATTTGATTGATTAATTTTACTTAAAAATTTTTAAATTTTTCTAAAATCAATTCTCTTTGGGAATTAAAAACAAAGAATTTTTGATATATTATTCAAAAATTGGTTCAAAAATTTTTTAGATGATTGATTTCTTTTTTTCAAATTATATTTTTAAATTTTGTTAATAATTCAATTCCCTTTTGGGAATTAATACAAAAATTTTTTATTTAAAATTCAAAAATTTTTTAAAAATTGATTGATTAATTTTATTTTTAGAAGAATTTTTAAATTTTGGTAAAAACAATTCCCTTTGGGAATTGAATAACAAACATTTCTATTTAAAATTCAAAAATTGTTTAAAAAATTTTTCAATTGATTGATTAATTTTTCTAAAAAATTCCTTTTTGGGAATTAAAAACAAAAAATTTTTTATTTAAACTCAAAAATTGTTTTAAAATTTTTCATTCATTCATTCAGTTGATTTTAAAATTTTTCACTCATACATTCGACTAATCATTGTGCACATGTTTATTATATGATAAATTTCATTGATCACTATCCTTTTGAATGATCACTCATAACTTGATCACCTAATCACAACGATAACTTTATTGATCACTCATTCATTCGGTTGATCACTGTTCACATTTTTTAGTCAAACACTTTCTTAATCAAATGATCATTCGAAATTCACTTGATGGATCACTCATTCACATGATTGATCACTCATCTGTTGAGTGATCTGTTGAGTGATCACCTCATTATTTTACTTTTGGTTGATATTGATCACTTTATTGATCACTTCATACTTGATTTATAATTCGATCGCTATCTTGATCCCTAGGTTAGATCAACCGGATAAATGTAAACATGTTATTTTATTATTATTGACTTTGTTTATAAAACAGAAGCGACGCTCTTTTAAAATTCAAAAATTTATTCTAAATGCATACTTAATTCCCTTTTGGGAATTAGAACAAACATTTTTAATTAAAATTCAAAAATTTTTTATTCTAAAATTGATTGATTGATTTAATTTTCTAATAAACTTTTAAAATTTTGCTAAAAAATTCCCTTTGGGAATTGAAAGCAAAAATTTATTATTTAAAAATTTTATTTAACAAAATTGATTATACATTGAATATTAAAAATTTTTTAAAAACAATTCCCTTTTGGGAATTGAAAACAAAAATATTTTTTTGAATAGAAGGAATTAATAAAAATTTTAATTTTTATTCTGGGGGGTTTAGAGGAAATTTAAATAATTAAAAATTTTAAATTAGAGTAAAAAATATTTTTATATTATCGGTTATTTTCGTGAAGCAAAAGGTTTATAAAATAAATAAGTTAAAATATGTTTAATAGTCGGTAGTAATCTTTCCTATAGGGTAAAAGGGTTAGGTTCGAATATTTTCATGGGTTTATAATTTATAAAATTAAATTCTAAAAAATTAATAAATTTTAAAAAATTTTAAAAACTAATAAATTAATAAAATAAATTTTAGTAATTTAAAATATTAAAGGTCGGAAGGAAAAATAAAAATTTAAAAATAATTAATCATGTTTCGAGTAATTTATTTCACAAGCAATGATTTGGATTATCAAAGAAAAATTGTTAATTGAAATCTCTCCAAAACCTTTGGAACAAAGTAGAATTTGTCAAAAAGATCAAAAGGAAATAGAGAGAAATTTGCGGGAGTGGGAAAATCAAAGAGGGGAACGAAAAAGGAATTTATGGAAAGATTAAATAAAAACATTTGATTGATGATAGATTTTCCCAAAACCTTTGCAATTAAAATTAAGTTGCACGAAACCCTTAATTATTTCAGACCCCTCCCTACAACACCTTGGAACAAAATGGAATGCGGAAAGATCAAAAGTTGAACAAAATGTAATTTAACTCGGCAAAGATCAAAAGTGGAACAATATGAAATTTGTCGGAAAGATCAAAGGTGGAACAAAATGTAAATGCGGCAAGACCAAAGGGACCTCTTCAAATCCTTTTGGAACTTTTGAAGACTCCTCCCCCCAACCCCTTCAAATCCTTTTGGAAAATCCCCTAAAATCCATTGACTCCGCCCCCAACCCCTTCAAATCCTTTAGGAATTTTTGCGGACCCCTCCCACACCTTTAGGAATGTGCGGGAAAAAAATGGAACAAAGTGGGGTGGATAACTACTGCCTGGTGAAATTTGATTGCCTGGGGGAACCCTATTGCCTGAACCCTACGACACTTGGTCAATTGCACTTTGGTCTACTTTGCCTGAGGCAATTTTTAATCGGATCGTCACAGACTCTAAACCAAAAATGCCTGGTGAAATTTGATTGCCTGGGGGAAACCTATTGCCTGAACCCTACGACACTTGGTCAATTGCACTTTGGTCTACTTTGCCTGGGGGCAAAGTAGACCAAAACTTTTTGGTCTACTTTGCCTGGGGCAAAGTAGACCAAAATTTGATTGCCTGGGGGAACCCTATTGCCTGAACCCTACGACACTTGGTCAATTGCACTTTGGTCTACTTTGCCTGAGGCAATTTTTAATCGGATCGTCACAGACTCTAAACCAAAATGCCTGGTGAAATTTGATTGCCTGGGGGAACCCTATTGCCTGAACCCTACGACACTTGGTCAATTGCACTTTGGTCTACTCTACTTTGCCTGAGGCAATTTTTAATCGGATCGTCACAGACTCTAAACCAAAAATGCCTGGTGAAATTTGATTGCCTGGGGGAACCCTATTGCCTGAACCCTACGACACTTGGTCAATTGCACTTTGGTCTACTTTGCCTGAGGCAATTTTTAATCGGATCGTCACAGACTCTAAACCAAAAATGCCTGGTGAAATTTGATTGCCTGGGGGAACCCTATTGCCTGAACCCTACGACACTTGGTCAATTGCACTTTGGTCTACTTTGCCTGAGGCAATTTTTAATCGGATCGTCACAGACTCTAAACCAAAAATGCCTGGTGAAATTTGATTGCCTGGGGGAACCCTATTGCCTGAACCCTACGACACTTGGTCAATTGCACTTTGGTCTACTTTGCCTGAGGCAATTTTTAATCGGATCGTCACAGACTCTAAACCAAAAATGCCTGGTGAAATTTGATTGCCTGGGGGAACCCTATTGCCTGAACCCTACGACACTTGGTCAATTGCACTTTGGTCTACTTTGCCTGAGGCAATTTTTAATCGGATCGTCACAGACTCTAAACCAAAAATGCCTGGTGAAATTTGATTGCCTGGGGGAACCCTATTGCCTGAACCCTACGACACTTGGTCAATTGCACTTTGGTCTACTTTGCCTGAGGCAATTTTTAATCGGATCGTCACAGACTCTAAACCAAAAATGCCTGGTGAAATTTGATTGCCTGGGGGAAACCTATTGCCTGAACCCTACGACACTTGGTCAATTGCACTTTGGTCTACTTTGCCTGGGGGCAAAGTAGACCAAAACTTTGGTCTACTTTGCCTGGGGCAAAGTAGACCAAAATTTGATTGCCTGGGGGAACCCTATTGCCTGAACCCTACGACACTTGGTCAATTGCACTTTGGTCTACTTTGCCTGAGGCAATTTTTAATCGGATCGTCACAGACTCTAAACCAAAAATGCCTGGTGAAATTTGATTGCCTGGGGGAACCCTATTGCCTGAACCCTACGACACTTGGTCAATTGCACTTTGGTCTACTTTGCCTGAGGCAATTTTTAATCGGATCGTCACAGACTCTAAACCAAAAATGCCTGGTGAAATTTGATTGCCTGGGGGAACCCTATTGCCTGAACCCTACGACACTTGGTCAATTGCACTTTGGTCTACTTTGCCTGAGGCAATTTTTAATCGGATCGTCACAGACTCTAAACCAAAAATGCCTGGTGAAATTTGATTGCCTGGGGGAACCCTATTGCCTGAACCCTACGACACTTGGTCAATTGCACTTTGGTCTACTTTGCCTGAGGCAATTTTTAATCGGATCGTCACAGACTCTAAACCAAAAATGCCTGGTGAAATTTGATTGCCTGGGGGAACCCTATTGCCTGAACCCTACGACACTTGGTCAATTGCACTTTGGTCTACTTTGCCTGAGGCAATTTTTAATCGGATCGTCACAGACTCTAAACCAAAAATGCCTGGTGAAATTTGATTGCCTGGGGGAACCCTATTGCCTGAACCCTACGACACTTGGTCAATTGCACTTTGGTCTACTTTGCCTGAGGCAATTTTTAATCGGATCGTCACAGACTCTAAACCAAAAATGCCTGGTGAAATTTGATTGCCTGGGGGAACCCTATTGCCTGAACCCTACGACACTTGGTCAATTGCACTTTGGTCTACTTTGCCTGAGGCAATTTTTAATCGGATCGTCACAGACTCTAAACCAAAAATGCCTGGTGAAATTTGATTGCCTGGGGGAACCCTATTGCCTGAACCCTACGACACTTGGTCAATTGCACTTTGGTCTACTTTGCCTGAGGCAATTTTTAATCGGATCGTCACAGACTCTAAACCAAAAATGCCTGGTGAAATTTGATTGCCTGGGGGAACCCTATTGCCTGAACCCTACGACACTTGGTCAATTGCACTTTGGTCTACTTTGCCTGAGGCAATTTTTAATCGGATCGTCACAGACTCTAAACCAAAAATGCCTGGTGAAATTTGATTGCCTGGGGGAACCCTATTGCCTGAACCCTACGACACTTGGTCAATTGCACTTTGGTCTACTTTGCCTGAGGCAATTTTTAATCGGATCGTCACAGACTCTAAACCAAAAATGCCTGGTGAAATTTGATTGCCTGGGGGAACCCTATTGCCTGAACCCTACGACACTTGGTCAATTGCACTTTGGTCTACTTTGCCTGAGGCAATTTTTAATCGGATCGTCACAGACTCTAAACCAAAAATGCCTGGTGAAATTTGATTGCCTGGGGGAACCCTATTGCCTGAACCCTACGACACTTGGTCAATTGCACTTTGGTCTACTTTGCCTGAGGAAATTTTTAATCGGATCGTCACAGACTCTAAACCAAAAATGCCTGGTGAAATTTGATTGCCTGGGGGAACCCTATTGCCTGAACCCTACGACACTTGGTCAATTGCACTTTGGTCTACTTTGCCTGAGGCAATTTTTAATCGGATCGTCACAGACTCTAAACCAAAAATGCCTGGTGAAATTTGATTGCCTGGGGGAAACCTATTGCCTGAACCCTACGACACTTGGTCAATTGCACTTTGGTCTACTTTGCCTGGGGGCAAAGTAGACCAAAACTTTTGGTCTACTTTGCCTGGGGCAAAGTAGACCAAAATTTGATTGCCTGGGGGAACCCTATTGCCTGAACCCTACGACACTTGGTCAATTGCACTTTGGTCTACTTTGCCTGAGGCAATTTTTAATCGGATCGTCACAGACTCTAAACCAAAAATGCCTGGTGAAATTTGATTGCCTGGGGGAACCCTATTGCCTGAACCCTACGACACTTGGTCAATTGCACTTTGGTCTACTTTGCCTGAGGCAATTTTTAATCGGATCGTCACAGACTCTAAACCAAAAATGCCTGGTGAAATTTGATTGCCTGGGGGAACCCTATTGCCTGAACCCTACGACACTTGGTCAATTGCACTTTGGTCTACTTTGCCTGAGGCAATTTTTAATCGGATCGTCACAGACTCTAAACCAAAAATGCCTGGTGAAATTTGATTGCCTGGGGGAACCCTATTGCCTGAACCCTACGACACTTGGTCAATTGCACTTTGGTCTACTTTGCCTGAGGCAATTTTTAATCGGATCGTCACAGACTCTAAACCAAAAATGCCTGGTGAAATTTGATTGCCTGGGGGAACCCTATTGCCTGAACCCTACGACACTTGGTCAATTGCACTTTGGTCTACTTTGCCTGAGGCAATTTTTAATCGGATCGTCACAGACTCAAAACCAAAAATGCCTGGTGAAATTTGATTGCCTGGGGGAACCCTATTGCCTGAACCCTACGACACTTGGTCAATTGCACTTTGGTCTACTTTGCCTGAGGCAATTTTTAATCGGATCGTCACAGACTCTAAACCAAAAATGCCTGGTGAAATTTGATTGCCTGGGGGAACCCTATTGCCTGAACCCTACGACACTTGGTCAATTGCACTTTGGTCTACTTTGCCTGAGGCAATTTTTAATCGGATCGTCACAGACTCTAAACCAAAAATGCCTGGTGAAATTTGATTGCCTGGGGGAACCCTATTGCCTGAACCCTACGACACTTGGTCAATTGCACTTTGGTCTACTTTGCCTGAGGCAATTTTTAATCGGATCGTCACAGACTCTAAACCAAAAATGCCTGGTGAAATTTGATTGCCTGGGGGAACCCTATTGCCTGAACCCTACGACACTTGGTCAATTGCACTTTGGTCTACTTTGCCTGAGGCAATTTTTAATCGGATCGTCACAGACTCTAAACCAAAAATGCCTGGTGAAATTTGATTGCCTGGGGGAACCCTATTGCCTGAACCCTACGACACTTGGTCAATTGCACTTTGGTCTACTTTGCCTGAGGCAATTTTTAATCGGATCGTCACAGACTCTAAACCAAAAATGCCTGGTGAAATTTGATTGCCTGGGGGAACCCTATTGCCTGAACCCTACGACACTTGGTCAATTGCACTTTGGTCTACTTTGCCTGAGGCAATTTTTAATCGGATCGTCACAGACTCTAAACCAAAAATGCCTGGTGAAATTTGATTGCCTGGGGGAACCCTATTGCCTGAACCCTACGACACTTGGTCAATTGCACTTTGGTCTACTTTGCCTGAGGCAATTTTTAATCGGATCGTCACAGACTCAAAACCAAAAATGCCTGGTGAAATTTGATTGCCTGGGGGAACCCTATTGCCTGAACCCTACGACACTTGGTCAATTGCACTTTGGTCTACTTTGCCTGAGGCAATTTTTAATCGGATCGTCACAGACTCTAAACCAAAAATGCCTGGTGAAATTTGATTGCCTGGGGGAACCCTATTGCCTGAACCCTACGACACTTGGTCAATTGCACTTTGGTCTACTTTGCCTGAGGCAATTTTTAATCGGATCGTCACAGACTCTAAACCAAAAATGCCTGGTGAAATTTGATTGCCTGGGGGAACCCTATTGCCTGAACCCTACGACACTTGGTCAATTGCACTTTGGTCTACTTTGCCTGAGGCAATTTTTAATCGGATCGTCACAGACTCTAAACCAAAAATGCCTGGTGAAATTTGATTGCCTGGGGGAACCCTATTGCCTGAACCCTACGACACTTGGTCAATTGCACTTTGGTCTACTTTGCCTGAGGCAATTTTTAATCGGATCGTCACAGACTCTAAACCAAAAATGCCTGGTGAAATTTGATTGCCTGGGGGAACCCTATTGCCTGAACCCTACGACACTTGGTCAATTGCACTTTGGTCTACTTTGCCTGAGGCAATTTTTAATCGGATCGTCACAGACTCTAAACCAAAAATGCCTGGTGAAATTTGATTGCCTGGGGGAACCCTATTGCCTGAACCCTACGACACTTGGTCAATTGCACTTTGGTCTACTTTGCCTGAGGCAATTTTTAATCGGATCGTCACAGACTCTAAACCAAAAATGCCTGGTGAAATTTGATTGCCTGGGGGAACCCTATTGCCTGAACCCTACGACACTTGGTCAATTGCACTTTGGTCTACTTTGCCTGAGGCAATTTTTAATCGGATCGTCACAGACTCTAAACCAAAAATGCCTGGTGAAATTTGATTGCCTGGGGGAACCCTATTGCCTGAACCCTACGACACTTGGTCAATTGCACTTTGGTCTACTTTGCCTGAGGCAATTTTTAATCGGATCGTCACAGACTCTAAACCAAAAATGCCTGGTGAAATTTGATTGCCTGGGGGAACCCTATTGCCTGAACCCTACGACACTTGGTCAATTGCACTTTGGTCTACTTTGCCTGAGGCAATTTTTAATCGGATCGTCACAGACTCTAAACCAAAAATGCCTGGTGAAATTTGATTGCCTGGGGGAACCCTATTGCCTGAACCCTACGACACTTGGTCAATTGCACTTTGGTCTACTTTGCCTGAGGCAATTTTTAATCGGATCGTCACAGACTCTAAACCAAAAATGCCTGGTGAAATTTGATTGCCTGGGGGAACCCTATTGCCTGAACCCTACGACACTTGGTCAATTGCACTTTGGTCTACTTTGCCTGAGGCAATTTTTAATCGGATCGTCACAGACTCTAAACCAAAAATGCCTGGTGAAATTTGATTGCCTGGGGGAACCCTATTGCCTGAACCCTACGACACTTGGTCAATTGCACTTTGGTCTACTTTGCCTGAGGCAATTTTTAATCGGATCGTCACAGACTCTAAACCAAAAATGCCTGGTGAAATTTGATTGCCTGGGGGAACCCTATTGCCTGAACCCTACGACACTTGGTCAATTGCACTTTGGTCTACTTTGCCTGAGGCAATTTTTAATCGGATCGTCACAGACTCTAAACCAAAAATGCCTGGTGAAATTTGATTGCCTGGGGGAACCCTATTGCCTGAACCCTACGACACTTGGTCAATTGCACTTTGGTCTACTTTGCCTGAGGCAATTTTTAATCGGATCGTCACAGACTCTAAACCAAAAATGCCTGGTGAAATTTGATTGCCTGGGGGAACCCTATTGCCTGAACCCTACGACACTTGGTCAATTGCACTTTGGTCTACTTTGCCTGAGGCAATTTTTAATCGGATCGTCACAGACTCTAAACCAAAAATGCCTGGTGAAATTTGATTGCCTGGGGGAACCCTATTGCCTGAACCCTACGACACTTGGTCAATTGCACTTTGGTCTACTTTGCCTGAGGCAATTTTTAATCGGATCGTCACAGACTCTAAACCAAAAATGCCTGGTGAAATTTGATTGCCTGGGGGAACCCTATTGCCTGAACCCTACGACACTTGGTCAATTGCACTTTGGTCTACTTTGCCTGAGGAAATTTTTAATCGGATCGTCACAGACTCTAAACCAAAAATGCCTGGTGAAATTTGATTGCCTGGGGGAACCCTATTGCCTGAACCCTACGACACTTGGTCAATTGCACTTTGGTCTACTTTGCCTGAGGCAATTTTTAATCGGATCGTCACAGACTCTAAACCAAAAATGCCTGGTGAAATTTGATTGCCTGGGGGAAACCTATTGCCTGAACCCTACGACACTTGGTCAATTGCACTTTGGTCTACTTTGCCTGGGGGCAAAGTAGACCAAAACTTTTTGGTCTACTTTGCCTGGGGCAAAGTAGACCAAAATTTGATTGCCTGGGGGAACCCTATTGCCTGAACCCTACGACACTTGGTCAATTGCACTTTGGTCTACTTTGCCTGAGGCAATTTTTAATCGGATCGTCACAGACTCTAAACCAAAAATGCCTGGTGAAATTTGATTGCCTGGGGGAACCCTATTGCCTGAACCCTACGACACTTGGTCAATTGCACTTTGGTCTACTTTGCCTGAGGCAATTTTTAATCGGATCGTCACAGACTCTAAACCAAAAATGCCTGGTGAAATTTGATTGCCTGGGGGAACCCTATTGCCTGAACCCTACGACACTTGGTCAATTGCACTTTGGTCTACTTTGCCTGAGGCAATTTTTAATCGGATCGTCACAGACTCTAAACCAAAAATGCCTGGTGAAATTTGATTGCCTGGGGGAACCCTATTGCCTGAACCCTACGACACTTGGTCAATTGCACTTTGGTCTACTTTGCCTGAGGCAATTTTTAATCGGATCGTCACAGACTCTAAACCAAAAATGCCTGGTGAAATTTGATTGCCTGGGGGAACCCTATTGCCTGAACCCTACGACACTTGGTCAATTGCACTTTGGTCTACTTTGCCTGAGGCAATTTTTAATCGGATCGTCACAGACTCAAAACCAAAAATGCCTGGTGAAATTTGATTGCCTGGGGGAACCCTATTGCCTGAACCCTACGACACTTGGTCAATTGCACTTTGGTCTACTTTGCCTGAGGCAATTTTTAATCGGATCGTCACAGACTCTAAACCAAAAATGCCTGGTGAAATTTGATTGCCTGGGGGAACCCTATTGCCTGAACCCTACGACACTTGGTCAATTGCACTTTGGTCTACTTTGCCTGAGGCAATTTTTAATCGGATCGTCACAGACTCTAAACCAAAAATGCCTGGTGAAATTTGATTGCCTGGGGGAACCCTATTGCCTGAACCCTACGACACTTGGTCAATTGCACTTTGGTCTACTTTGCCTGAGGCAATTTTTAATCGGATCGTCACAGACTCTAAACCAAAAATGCCTGGTGAAATTTGATTGCCTGGGGGAACCCTATTGCCTGAACCCTACGACACTTGGTCAATTGCACTTTTGTCTACTTTGCCTGAGGCAATTTTTAATCGGATCGTCACAGACTCTAAACCAAAAATGCCTGGTGAAATTTGATTGCCTGGGGGAACCCTATTGCCTGAACCCTACGACACTTGGTCAATTGCACTTTGGTCTACTTTGCCTGAGGCAATTTTTAATCGGATCGTCACAGACTCTAAACCAAAAATGCCTGGTGAAATTTGATTGCCTGGGGGAACCCTATTGCCTGAACCCTACGACACTTGGTCAATTGCACTTTGGTCTACTTTGCCTGAGGCAATTTTTAATCGGATCGTCACAGACTCTAAACCAAAAATGCCTGGTGAAATTTGATTGCCTGGGGGAACCCTATTGCCTGAACCCTACGACACTTGGTCAATTGCACTTTGGTCTACTTTGCCTGAGGCAATTTTTAATCGGATCGTCACAGACTCAAAACCAAAAATGCCTGGTGAAATTTGATTGCCTGGGGGAACCCTATTGCCTGAACCCTACGACACTTGGTCAATTGCACTTTGGTCTACTTTGCCTGAGGCAATTTTTAATCGGATCGTCACAGACTCTAAACCAAAAATGCCTGGTGAAATTTGATTGCCTGGGGGAACCCTATTGCCTGAACCCTACGACACTTGGTCAATTGCACTTTGGTCTACTTTGCCTGAGGCAATTTTTAATCGGATCGTCACAGACTCTAAACCAAAAATGCCTGGTGAAATTTGATTGCCTGGGGGAACCCTATTGCCTGAACCCTACGACACTTGGTCAATTGCACTTTGGTCTACTTTGCCTGAGGCAATTTTTAATCGGATCGTCACAGACTCTAAACCAAAAATGCCTGGTGAAATTTGATTGCCTGGGGGAACCCTATTGCCTGAACCCTACGACACTTGGTCAATTGCACTTTGGTCTACTTTGCCTGAGGCAATTTTTAATCGGATCGTCACAGACTCTAAACCAAAAATGCCTGGTGAAATTTGATTGCCTGGGGGAACCCTATTGCCTGAACCCTACGACACTTGGTCAATTGCACTTTGGTCTACTTTGCCTGAGGCAATTTTTAATCGGATCGTCACAGACTCTAAACCAAAAATGCCTGGTGAAATTTGATTGCCTGGGGGAACCCTATTGCCTGAACCCTACGACACTTGGTCAATTGCACTTTGGTCTACTTTGCCTGAGGCAATTTTTAATCGGATCGTCACAGACTCTAAACCAAAAATGCCTGGTGAAATTTGATTGCCTGGGGGAACCCTATTGCCTGAACCCTACGACACTTGGTCAATTGCACTTTGGTCTACTTTGCCTGAGGCAATTTTTAATCGGATCGTCACAGACTCTAAACCAAAAATGCCTGGTGAAATTTGATTGCCTGGGGGAACCCTATTGCCTGAACCCTACGACACTTGGTCAATTGCACTTTGGTCTACTTTGCCTGAGGCAATTTTTAATCGGATCGTCACAGACTCTAAACCAAAAATGCCTGGTGAAATTTGATTGCCTGGGGGAACCCTATTGCCTGAACCCTACGACACTTGGTCAATTGCACTTTGGTCTACTTTGCCTGAGGCAATTTTTAATCGGATCGTCACAGACTCTAAACCAAAAATGCCTGGTGAAATTTGATTGCCTGGGGGAACCCTATTGCCTGAACCCTACGACACTTGGTCAATTGCACTTTGGTCTACTTTGCCTGAGGCAATTTTTAATCGGATCGTCACAGACTCTAAACCAAAAATGCCTGGTGAAATTTGATTGCCTGGGGGAACCCTATTGCCTGAACCCTACGACACTTGGTCAATTGCACTTTGGTCTACTTTGCCTGAGGCAATTTTTAATCGGATCGTCACAGACTCTAAACCAAAAATGCCTGGTGAAATTTGATTGCCTGGGGGAACCCTATTGCCTGAACCCTACGACACTTGGTCAATTGCACTTTGGTCTACTTTGCCTGAGGCAATTTTTAATCGGATCGTCACAGACTCTAAACCAAAAATGCCTGGTGAAATTTGATTGCCTGGGGGAACCCTATTGCCTGAACCCTACGACACTTGGTCAATTGCACTTTGGTCTACTTTGCCTGAGGCAATTTTTAATCGGATCGTCACAGACTCTAAACCAAAAATTGCCTGGTGAAATTTGATTGCCTGGGGGAACCCTATTGCCTGAACCCTACGACACTTGGTCAATTGCACTTTGGTCTACTTTGCCTGAGGCAATTTTTAATCGGATCGTCACAGACTCTAAACCAAAAATGCCTGGTGAAATTTGATTGCCTGGGGGAACCCTATTGCCTGAACCCTACGACACTTGGTCAATTGCACTTTGGTCTACTTTGCCTGAGGCAATTTTTAATCGGATCGTCACAGACTCAAAACCAAAAATGCCTGGTGAAATTTGATTGCCTGGGGGAACCCTATTGCCTGAACCCTACGACACTTGGTCAATTGCACTTTGGTCTACTTTGCCTGAGGCAATTTTTAATCGGATCGTCACAGACTCTAAACCAAAAAATGCCTGGTGAAATTTGATTGCCTGGGGGAACCCTATTGCCTGAACCCTACGACACTTGGTCAATTGCACTTTGGTCTACTTTGCCTGAGGCAATTTTTAATCGGATCGTCACAGACTCTAAACCAAAAATGCCTGGTGAAATTTGATTGCCTGGGGGAACCCTATTGCCTGAACCCTACGACACTTGGTCAATTGCACTTTGGTCTACTTTGCCTGAGGCAATTTTTAATCGGATCGTCACAGACTCTAAACCAAAAATGCCTGGTGAAATTTGATTGCCTGGGGGAACCCTATTGCCTGAACCCTACGACACTTGGTCAATTGCACTTTGGTCTACTTTGCCTGAGGCAATTTTTAATCGGATCGTCACAGACTCTAAACCAAAAATGCCTGGTGAAATTTGATTGCCTGGGGGAACCCTATTGCCTGAACCCTACGACACTTGGTCAATTGCACTTTGGTCTACTTTGCCTGAGGCAATTTTTAATCGGATCGTCACAGACTCTAAACCAAAAATGCCTGGTGAAATTTGATTGCCTGGGGGAACCCTATTGCCTGAACCCTACGACACTTGGTCAATTGCACTTTGGTCTACTTTGCCTGAGGCAATTTTTAATCGGATCGTCACAGACTCTAAACCAAAAATGCCTGGTGAAATTTGATTGCCTGGGGGAACCCTATTGCCTGAACCCTACGACACTTGGTCAATTGCACTTTGGTCTACTTTGCCTGAGGCAATTTTTAATCGGATCGTCACAGACTCAAAACCAAAAATGCCTGGTGAAATTTGATTGCCTGGGGGAACCCTATTGCCTGAACCCTACGACACTTGGTCAATTGCACTTTGGTCTACTTTGCCTGAGGCAATTTTTAATCGGATCGTCACAGACTCTAAACCAAAAATGCCTGGTGAAATTTGATTGCCTGGGGGAACCCTATTGCCTGAACCCTACGACACTTGGTCAATTGCACTTTGGTCTACTTTGCCTGAGGCAATTTTTAATCGGATCGTCACAGACTCTAAACCAAAAATGCCTGGTGAAATTTGATTGCCTGGGGGAACCCTATTGCCTGAACCCTACGACACTTGGTCAATTGCACTTTGGTCTACTTTGCCTGAGGCAATTTTTAATCGGATCGTCACAGACTCTAAACCAAAAATGCCTGGTGAAATTTGATTGCCTGGGGGAACCCTATTGCCTGAACCCTACGACACTTGGTCAATTGCACTTTGGTCTACTTTGCCTGAGGCAATTTTTAATCGGATCGTCACAGACTCTAAACCAAAAATGCCTGGTGAAATTTGATTGCCTGGGGGAACCCTATTGCCTGAACCCTACGACACTTGGTCAATTGCACTTTGGTCTACTTTGCCTGAGGCAATTTTTAATCGGATCGTCACAGACTCTAAACCAAAAATGCCTGGTGAAATTTGATTGCCTGGGGGAACCCTATTGCCTGAACCCTACGACACTTGGTCAATTGCACTTTGGTCTACTTTGCCTGAGGCAATTTTTAATCGGATCGTCACAGACTCTAAACCAAAAATGCCTGGTGAAATTTGATTGCCTGGGGGAACCCTATTGCCTGAACCCTACGACACTTGGTCAATTGCACTTTGGTCTACTTTGCCTGAGGCAATTTTTAATCGGATCGTCACAGACTCTAAACCAAAAATGCCTGGTGAAATTTGATTGCCTGGGGGAACCCTATTGCCTGAACCCTACGACACTTGGTCAATTGCACTTTGGTCTACTTTGCCTGAGGCAATTTTTAATCGGATCGTCACAGACTCTAAACCAAAAATGCCTGGTGAAATTTGATTGCCTGGGGAAACCTATTGCCTGAACCCTACGACACTTGGTCAATTGCACTTTGGTCTACTTTGCCTGGGGGCAAAGTAGACCAAAACTTTTGGTCTACTTTGCCTGGGGCAAAGTAGACCAAAATTTGATTGCCTGGGGGAACCCTATTGCCTGAACCCTACGACACTTGGTCAATTGCACTTTGGTCTACTTTGCCTGAGGCAATTTTTAATCGGATCGTCACAGACTCTAAACCAAAAATGCCTGGTGAAATTTGATTGCCTGGGGGAACCCTATTGCCTGAACCCTACGACACTTGGTCAATTGCACTTTGGTCTACTTTGCCTGAGGCAATTTTTAATCGGATCGTCACAGACTCTAAACCAAAAATGCCTGGTGAAATTTGATTGCCTGGGGGAACCCTATTGCCTGAACCCTACGACACTTGGTCAATTGCACTTTGGTCTACTTTGCCTGAGGCAATTTTTAATCGGATCGTCACAGACTCTAAACCAAAAATGCCTGGTGAAATTTGATTGCCTGGGGGAACCCTATTGCCTGAACCCTACGACACTTGGTCAATTGCACTTTGGTCTACTTTGCCTGAGGCAATTTTTAATCGGATCGTCACAGACTCTAAACCAAAAATGCCTGGTGAAATTTGATTGCCTGGGGGAACCCTATTGCCTGAACCCTACGACACTTGGTCAATTGCACTTTGGTCTACTTTGCCTGAGGCAATTTTTAATCGGATCGTCACAGACTCTAAACCAAAAATGCCTGGTGAAATTTGATTGCCTGGGGGAACCCTATTGCCTGAACCCTACGACACTTGGTCAATTGCACTTTGGTCTACTTTGCCTGAGGCAATTTTTAATCGGATCGTCACAGACTCTAAACCAAAAATGCCTGGTGAAATTTGATTGCCTGGGGGAACCCTATTGCCTGAACCCTACGACACTTGGTCAATTGCACTTTGGTCTACTTTGCCTGAGGCAATTTTTAATCGGATCGTCACAGACTCTAAACCAAAAATGCCTGGTGAAATTTGATTGCCTGGGGGAACCCTATTGCCTGAACCCTACGACACTTGGTCAATTGCACTTTGGTCTACTTTGCCTGAGGCAATTTTTAATCGGATCGTCACAGACTCAAAACCAAAAATGCCTGGTGAAATTTGATTGCCTGGGGGAACCCTATTGCCTGAACCCTACGACACTTGGTCAATTGCACTTTGGTCTACTTTGCCTGAGGCAATTTTTAATCGGATCGTCACAGACTCTAAACCAAAAATGCCTGGTGAAATTTGATTGCCTGGGGGAACCCTATTGCCTGAACCCTACGACACTTGGTCAATTGCACTTTGGTCTACTTTGCCTGAGGCAATTTTTAATCGGATCGTCACAGACTCTAAACCAAAAATGCCTGGTGAAATTTGATTGCCTGGGGGAACCCTATTGCCTGAACCCTACGACACTTGGTCAATTGCACTTTGGTCTACTTTGCCTGAGGCAATTTTTAATCGGATCGTCACAGACTCTAAACCAAAAATGCCTGGTGAAATTTGATTGCCTGGGGGAACCCTATTGCCTGAACCCTACGACACTTGGTCAATTGCACTTTGGTCTACTTTGCCTGAGGCAATTTTTAATCGGATCGTCACAGACTCTAAACCAAAAATGCCTGGTGAAATTTGATTGCCTGGGGGAACCCTATTGCCTGAACCCTACGACACTTGGTCAATTGCACTTTGGTCTACTTTGCCTGAGGCAATTTTTAATCGGATCGTCACAGACTCTAAACCAAAAATGCCTGGTGAAATTTGATTGCCTGGGGGAACCCTATTGCCTGAACCCTACGACACTTGGTCAATTGCACTTTGGTCTACTTTGCCTGAGGCAATTTTTAATCGGATCGTCACAGACTCTAAACCAAAAATGCCTGGTGAAATTTGATTGCCTGGGGGAACCCTATTGCCTGAACCCTACGACACTTGGTCAATTGCACTTTGGTCTACTTTGCCTGAGGCAATTTTTAATCGGATCGTCACAGACTCTAAACCAAAAATGCCTGGTGAAATTTGATTGCCTGGGGGAACCCTATTGCCTGAACCCTACGACACTTGGTCAATTGCACTTTGGTCTACTTTGCCTGAGGCAATTTTTAATCGGATCGTCACAGACTCTAAACCAAAAATGCCTGGTGAAATTTGATTGCCTGGGGGAACCCTATTGCCTGAACCCTACGACACTTGGTCAATTGCACTTTGGTCTACTTTGCCTGAGGCAATTTTTAATCGGATCGTCACAGACTCTAAACCAAAAATGCCTGGTGAAATTTGATTGCCTGGGGGAACCCTATTGCCTGAACCCTACGACACTTGGTCAATTGCACTTTGGTCTACTTTGCCTGAGGCAATTTTTAATCGGATCGTCACAGACTCTAAACCAAAAATGCCTGGTGAAATTTGATTGCCTGGGGGAACCCTATTGCCTGAACCCTACGACACTTGGTCAATTGCACTTTGGTCTACTTTGCCTGAGGCAATTTTTAATCGGATCGTCACAGACTCTAAACCAAAAATGCCTGGTGAAATTTGATTGCCTGGGGGAACCCTATTGCCTGAACCCTACGACACTTGGTCAATTGCACTTTGGTCTACTTTGCCTGAGGCAATTTTTAATCGGATCGTCACAGACTCTAAACCAAAAATGCCTGGTGAAATTTGATTGCCTGGGGGAACCCTATTGCCTGAACCCTACGACACTTGGTCAATTGCACTTTGGTCTACTTTGCCTGAGGCAATTTTTAATCGGATCGTCACAGACTCTAAACCAAAAATGCCTGGTGAAATTTGATTGCCTGGGGGAACCCTATTGCCTGAACCCTACGACACTTGGTCAATTGCACTTTGGTCTACTTTGCCTGAGGCAATTTTTAATCGGATCGTCACAGACTCTAAACCAAAAATGCCTGGTGAAATTTGATTGCCTGGGGGAACCCTATTGCCTGAACCCTACGACACTTGGTCAATTGCACTTTGGTCTACTTTGCCTGAGGCAATTTTTAATCGGATCGTCACAGACTCTAAACCAAAAATGCCTGGTGAAATTTGATTGCCTGGGGGAACCCTATTGCCTGAACCCTACGACACTTGGTCAATTGCACTTTGGTCTACTTTGCCTGAGGCAATTTTTAATCGGATCGTCACAGACTCTAAACCAAAAATGCCTGGTGAAATTTGATTGCCTGGGGGAACCCTATTGCCTGAACCCTACGACACTTGGTCAATTGCACTTTGGTCTACTTTGCCTGAGGCAATTTTTAATCGGATCGTCACAGACTCTAAACCAAAAATGCCTGGTGAAATTTGATTGCCTGGGGGAACCCTATTGCCTGAACCCTACGACACTTGGTCAATTGCACTTTGGTCTACTTTGCCTGAGGCAATTTTTAATCGGATCGTCACAGACTCTAAACCAAAAATGCCTGG
This sequence comes from Meloidogyne incognita, assembly GCA_036172945.1. NCBI lineage: Eukaryota > Metazoa > Nematoda > Chromadorea > Rhabditida > Meloidogynidae > Meloidogyne > Meloidogyne incognita. The sequence continues at coordinate 7,750,651 of JARQAC010000002.1, forward strand.
TGAAATTTGATTGCCTGGGGGAACCCTATTGCCTGAACCCTACGACACTTGGTCAATTGCACTTTGGTCTACTTTGCCTGAGGCAATTTTTAATCGGATCGTCACAGACTCTAAACCAAAAATGCCTGGTGAAATTTGATTGCCTGGGGGAACCCTATTGCCTGAACCCTACGACACTTGGTCAATTGCACTTTGGTCTACTTTGCCTGAGGCAATTTTTAATCGGATCGTCACAGACTCTAAACCAAAAATGCCTGGTGAAATTTGATTGCCTGGGGGAACCCTATTGCCTGAACCCTACGACACTTGGTCAATTGCACTTTGGTCTACTTTGCCTGAGGCAATTTTTAATCGGATCGTCACAGACTCTAAACCAAAAATGCCTGGTGAAATTTGATTGCCTGGGGGAACCCTATTGCCTGAACCCTACGACACTTGGTCAATTGCACTTTGGTCTACTTTGCCTGAGGCAATTTTTAATCGGATCGTCACAGACTCTAAACCAAAAATGCCTGGTGAAATTTGCTTGCCTGGGGGAACCCTATTGCCTGAACCCTACGACACTTGGTCAATTGCACTTTGGTCTACTTTGCCTGAGGCAATTTTTAATCGGATCGTCACAGACTCTAAACCAAAAATGCCTGGTGAAATTTGATTGCCTGGGGGAACCCTATTGCCTGAACCCTACGACACTTGGTCAATTGCACTTTGGTCTACTTTGCCTGAGGCAATTTTTAATCGGATCGTCACAGACTCTAAACCAAAAATGCCTGGTGAAATTTGATTGCCTGGGGGAACCCTATTGCCTGAACCCTACGACACTTGGTCAATTGCACTTTGGTCTACTTTGCCTGAGGCAATTTTTAATCGGATCGTCACAGACTCTAAACCAAAAATGCCTGGTGAAATTTGATTGCCTGGGGGAACCCTATTGCCTGAACCCTACGACACTTGGTCAATTGCACTTTGGTCTACTTTGCCTGAGGCAATTTTTAATCGGATCGTCACAGACTCTAAACCAAAAATGCCTGGTGAAATTTGATTGCCTGGGGGAACCCTATTGCCTGAACCCTACGACACTTGGTCAATTGCACTTTGGTCTACTTTGCCTGAGGCAATTTTTAATCGGATCGTCACAGACTCTAAACCAAAAATGCCTGGTGAAATTTGATTGCCTGGGGGAACCCTATTGCCTGAACCCTACGACACTTGGTCAATTGCACTTTGGTCTACTTTGCCTGAGGCAATTTTTAATCGGATCGTCACAGACTCTAAACCAAAAATGCCTGGTGAAATTTGATTGCCTGGGGGAACCCTATTGCCTGAACCCTACGACACTTGGTCAATTGCACTTTGGTCTACTTTGCCTGAGGCAATTTTTAATCGGATCGTCACAGACTCTAAACCAAAAATGCCTGGTGAAATTTGATTGCCTGGGGAACCCTATTGCCTGAACCCTACGACACTTGGTCAATTGCACTTTGGTCTACTTTGCCTGAGGCAATTTTTAATCGGATCGTCACAGACTCTAAACCAAAAATGCCTGGTGAAATTTGATTGCCTGGGGGAACCCTATTGCCTGAACCCTACGACACTTGGTCAATTGCACTTTGGTCTACTTTGCCTGAGGCAATTTTTAATCGGATCGTCACAGACTCTAAACCAAAAATGCCTGGTGAAATTTGATTGCCTGGGGGAACCCTATTGCCTGAACCCTACGACACTTGGTCAATTGCACTTTGGTCTACTTTGCCTGAGGCAATTTTTAATCGGATCGTCACAGACTCTAAACCAAAAATGCCTGGTGAAATTTGATTGCCTGGGGGAACCCTATTGCCTGAACCCTACGACACTTGGTCAATTGCACTTTGGTCTACTTTGCCTGAGGCAATTTTTAATCGGATCGTCACAGACTCTAAACCAAAAATGCCTGGTGAAATTTGATTGCCTGGGGGAACCCTATTGCCTGAACCCTACGACACTTGGTCAATTGCACTTTGGTCTACTTTGCCTGAGGCAATTTTTAATCGGATCGTCACAGACTCTAAACCAAAAATGCCTGGTGAAATTTGATTGCCTGGGGGAACCCTATTGCCTGAACCCTACGACACTTGGTCAATTGCACTTTGGTCTACTTTGCCTGAGGCAATTTTTAATCGGATCGTCACAGACTCTAAACCAAAAATGCCTGGTGAAATTTGATTGCCTGGGGGAACCCTATTGCCTGAACCCTACGACACTTGGTCAATTGCACTTTGGTCTACTTTGCCTGAGGCAATTTTTAATCGGATCGTCACAGACTCTAAACCAAAAATGCCTGGTGAAATTTGATTGCCTGGGGAAACCTATTGCCTGAACCCTACGACACTTGGTCAATTGCACTTTGGTCTACTTTGCCTGGGGGCAAAGTAGACCAAAACTTTTTGGTCTACTTTGCCTGGGGCAAAGTAGACCAAAATTTGATTGCCTGGGGGAACCCTATTGCCTGAACCCTACGACACTTGGTCAATTGCACTTTGGTCTACTTTGCCTGAGGCAATTTTTAATCGGATCGTCACAGACTCTAAACCAAAAATGCCTGGTGAAATTTGATTGCCTGGGGGAACCCTATTGCCTGAACCCTACGACACTTGGTCAATTGCACTTTGGTCTACTTTGCCTGAGGCAATTTTTAATCGGATCGTCACAGACTCTAAACCAAAAATGCCTGGTGAAATTTGATTGCCTGGGGGAACCCTATTGCCTGAACCCTACGACACTTGGTCAATTGCACTTTGGTCTACTTTGCCTGAGGCAATTTTTAATCGGATCGTCACAGACTCTAAACCAAAAATGCCTGGTGAAATTTGATTGCCTGGGGGAACCCTATTGCCTGAACCCTACGACACTTGGTCAATTGCACTTTGGTCTACTTTGCCTGAGGCAATTTTTAATCGGATCGTCACAGACTCTAAACCAAAAATGCCTGGTGAAATTTGATTGCCTGGGGGAACCCTATTGCCTGAACCCTACGACACTTGGTCAATTGCACTTTGGTCTACTTTGCCTGAGGCAATTTTTAATCGGATCGTCACAGACTCTAAACCAAAAATGCCTGGTGAAATTTGATTGCCTGGGGGAACCCTATTGCCTGAACCCTACGACACTTGGTCAATTGCACTTTGGTCTACTTTGCCTGAGGCAATTTTTAATCGGATCGTCACAGACTCTAAACCAAAAAATGCCTGGTGAAATTTGATTGCCTGGGGGAACCCTATTGCCTGAACCCTACGACACTTGGTCAATTGCACTTTGGTCTACTTTGCCTGAGGCAATTTTTAATCGGATCGTCACAGACTCTAAACCAAAAATGCCTGGTGAAATTTGATTGCCTGGGGGAACCCTATTGCCTGAACCCTACGACACTTGGTCAATTGCACTTTGGTCTACTTTGCCTGAGGCAATTTTTAATCGGATCGTCACAGACTCTAAACCAAAAATGCCTGGTGAAATTTGATTGCCTGGGGGAACCCTATTGCCTGAACCCTACGACACTTGGTCAATTGCACTTTGGTCTACTTTGCCTGAGGCAATTTTTAATCGGATCGTCACAGACTCTAAACAAAAATGCCTGGTGAAATTTGATTGCCTGGGGGAACCCTATTGCCTGAACCCTACGACACTTGGTCAATTGCACTTTGGTCTACTTTGCCTGAGGCAATTTTTAATCGGATCGTCACAGACTCTAAACCAAAAATGCCTGGTGAAATTTGATTGCCTGGGGGAACCCTATTGCCTGAACCCTACGACACTTGGTCAATTGCACTTTGGTCTACTTTGCCTGAGGCAATTTTTAATCGGATCGTCACAGACTCTAAACCAAAAATGCCTGGTGAAATTTGATTGCCTGGGGGAACCCTATTGCCTGAACCCTACGACACTTGGTCAATTGCACTTTGGTCTACTTTGCCTGAGGCAATTTTTAATCGGATCGTCACAGACTCTAAACCAAAAATGCCTGGTGAAATTTGATTGCCTGGGGGAACCCTATTGCCTGAACCCTACGACACTTGGTCAATTGCACTTTGGTCTACTTTGCCTGAGGCAATTTTTAATCGGATCGTCACAGACTCTAAACCAAAAATGCCTGGTGAAATTTGATTGCCTGGGGGAACCCTATTGCCTGAACCCTACGACACTTGGTCAATTGCACTTTGGTCTACTTTGCCTGAGGCAATTTTTAATCGGATCGTCACAGACTCTAAACAAAAATGCCTGGTGAAATTTGATTGCCTGGGGGAACCCTATTGCCTGAACCCTACGACACTTGGTCAATTGCACTTTGGTCTACTTTGCCTGAGGCAATTTTTAATCGGATCGTCACAGACTCTAAACCAAAAATGCCTGGTGAAATTTGATTGCCTGGGGGAACCCTATTGCCTGAACCCTACGACACTTGGTCAATTGCACTTTGGTCTACTTTGCCTGAGGCAATTTTTAATCGGATCGTCACAGACTCTAAACCAAAAATGCCTGGTGAAATTTGATTGCCTGGGGGAACCCTATTGCCTGAACCCTACGACACTTGGTCAATTGCACTTTGGTCTACTTTGCCTGAGGCAATTTTTAATCGGATCGTCACAGACTCTAAACCAAAAATGCCTGGTGAAATTTGATTGCCTGGGGGAACCCTATTGCCTGAACCCTACGACACTTGGTCAATTGCACTTTGGTCTACTTTGCCTGAGGCAATTTTTAATCGGATCGTCACAGACTCTAAACCAAAAATGCCTGGTGAAATTTGATTGCCTGGGGGAACCCTATTGCCTGAACCCTACGACACTTGGTCAATTGCACTTTGGTCTACTTTGCCTGAGGCAATTTTTAATCGGATCGTCACAGACTCTAAACCAAAAATGCCTGGTGAAATTTGATTGCCTGGGGAAACCTATTGCCTGAACCCTACGACACTTGGTCAATTGCACTTTGGTCTACTTTGCCTGGGGGCAAAGTAGACCAAAACTTTTGGTCTACTTTGCCTGGGGCAAAGTAGACCAAAATTTGATTGCCTGGGGGAACCCTATTGCCTGAACCCTACGACACTTGGTCAATTGCACTTTGGTCTACTTTGCCTGAGGCAATTTTTAATCGGATCGTCACAGACTCTAAACCAAAAATGCCTGGTGAAATTTGATTGCCTGGGGGAACCCTATTGCCTGAACCCTACGACACTTGGTCAATTGCACTTTGGTCTACTTTGCCTGAGGCAATTTTTAATCGGATCGTCACAGACTCTAAACCAAAAATGCCTGGTGAAATTTGATTGCCTGGGGGAACCCTATTGCCTGAACCCTACGACACTTGGTCAATTGCACTTTGGTCTACTTTGCCTGAGGCAATTTTTAATCGGATCGTCACAGACTCTAAACCAAAAATGCCTGGTGAAATTTGATTGCCTGGGGGAACCCTATTGCCTGAACCCTACGACACTTGGTCAATTGCACTTTGGTCTACTTTGCCTGAGGCAATTTTTAATCGGATCGTCACAGACTCTAAACCAAAAAATGCCTGGTGAAATTTGATTGCCTGGGGGAACCCTATTGCCTGAACCCTACGACACTTGGTCAATTGCACTTTGGTCTACTTTGCCTGAGGCAATTTTTAATCGGATCGTCACAGACTCAAAACCAAAAATGCCTGGTGAAATTTGATTGCCTGGGGGAACCCTATTGCCTGAACCCTACGACACTTGGTCAATTGCACTTTGGTCTACTTTGCCTGAGGCAATTTTTAATCGGATCGTCACAGACTCTAAACCAAAAATGCCTGGTGAAATTTGATTGCCTGGGGGAACCCTATTGCCTGAACCCTACGACACTTGGTCAATTGCACTTTGGTCTACTTTGCCTGAGGCAATTTTTAATCGGATCGTCACAGACTCTAAACCAAAAATGCCTGGTGAAATTTGATTGCCTGGGGGAACCCTATTGCCTGAACCCTACGACACTTGGTCAATTGCACTTTGGTCTACTTTGCCTGAGGCAATTTTTAATCGGATCGTCACAGACTCTAAACCAAAAATGCCTGGTGAAATTTGATTGCCTGGGGGAACCCTATTGCCTGAACCCTACGACACTTGGTCAATTGCACTTTGGTCTACTTTGCCTGAGGCAATTTTTAATCGGATCGTCACAGACTCTAAACCAAAAATGCCTGGTGAAATTTGATTGCCTGGGGGAACCCTATTGCCTGAACCCTACGACACTTGGTCAATTGCACTTTGGTCTACTTTGCCTGAGGCAATTTTTAATCGGATCGTCACAGACTCTAAACCAAAAATGCCTGGTGAAATTTGATTGCCTGGGGGAACCCTATTGCCTGAACCCTACGACACTTGGTCAATTGCACTTTGGTATACTTTGCCTGAGGCAATTTTTAATCGGATCGTCACAGACTCTAAACCAAAAATGCCTGGTGAAATTTGATTGCCTGGGGGAACCCTATTGCCTGAACCCTACGACACTTGGTCAATTGCACTTTGGTCTACTTTGCCTGAGGCAATTTTTAATCGGATCGTCACAGACTCTAAACCAAAAAATGCCTGGTGAAATTTGATTGCCTGGGGGAACCCTATTGCCTGAACCCTACGACACTTGGTCAATTGCACTTTGGTCTACTTTGCCTGGGGGCAAAGTAGACCAAAACTTTTGGTCTACTTTGCCTGGGGCAAAGTAGACCAAAATTTGATTGCCTGGGGGAACCCTATTGCCTGAACCCTACGACACTTGGTCAATTGCACTTTGGTCTACTTTGCCTGAGGCAATTTTTAATCGGATCGTCACAGACTCTAAACCAAAAATGCCTGGTGAAATTTGATTGCCTGGGGGAACCCTATTGCCTGAACCCTACGACACTTGGTCAATTGCACTTTGGTCTACTTTGCCTGAGGCAATTTTTAATCGGATCGTCACAGACTCTAAACCAAAAATGCCTGGTGAAATTTGATTGCCTGGGGGAACCCTATTGCCTGAACCCTACGACACTTGGTCAATTGCACTTTGGTCTACTTTGCCTGAGGCAATTTTTAATCGGATCGTCACAGACTCTAAACCAAAAATGCCTGGTGAAATTTGATTGCCTGGGGGAACCCTATTGCCTGAACCCTACGACACTTGGTCAATTGCACTTTGGTCTACTTTGCCTGAGGCAATTTTTAATCGGATCGTCACAGACTCTAAACCAAAAATGCCTGGTGAAATTTGATTGCCTGGGGGAACCCTATTGCCTGAACCCTACGACACTTGGTCAATTGCACTTTGGTCTACTTTGCCTGAGGCAATTTTTAATCGGATCGTCACAGACTCAAAACCAAAAATGCCTGGTGAAATTTGATTGCCTGGGGGAACCCTATTGCCTGAACCCTACGACACTTGGTCAATTGCACTTTGGTCTACTTTGCCTGAGGCAATTTTTAATCGGATCGTCACAGACTCTAAACCAAAAATGCCTGGTGAAATTTGATTGCCTGGGGGAACCCTATTGCCTGAACCCTACGACACTTGGTCAATTGCACTTTGGTCTACTTTGCCTGAGGCAATTTTTAATCGGATCGTCACAGACTCTAAACCAAAAATGCCTGGTGAAATTTGATTGCCTGGGGGAACCCTATTGCCTGAACCCTACGACACTTGGTCAATTGCACTTTGGTCTACTTTGCCTGAGGCAATTTTTAATCGGATCGTCACAGACTCTAAACCAAAAATGCCTGGTGAAATTTGATTGCCTGGGGGAACCCTATTGCCTGAACCCTACGACACTTGGTCAATTGCACTTTGGTCTACTTTGCCTGAGGCAATTTTTAATCGGATCGTCACAGACTCTAAACCAAAAATGCCTGGTGAAATTTGATTGCCTGGGGGAACCCTATTGCCTGAACCCTACGACACTTGGTCAATTGCACTTTGGTCTACTTTGCCTGAGGCAATTTTTAATCGGATCGTCACAGACTCTAAACCAAAAATGCCTGGTGAAATTTGATTGCCTGGGGGAACCCTATTGCCTGAACCCTACGACACTTGGTCAATTGCACTTTGGTCTACTCTACTTTGCCTGAGGCAATTTTTAATCGGATCGTCACAGACTCTAAACCAAAAATGCCTGGTGAAATTTGATTGCCTGGGGGAACCCTATTGCCTGAACCCTACGACACTTGGTCAATTGCACTTTGGTCTACTTTGCCTGAGGCAATTTTTAATCGGATCGTCACAGACTCTAAACCAAAAATGCCTGGTGAAATTTGATTGCCTGGGGGAACCCTATTGCCTGAACCCTACGACACTTGGTCAATTGCACTTTGGTCTACTTTGCCTGAGGCAATTTTTAATCGGATCGTCACAGACTCTAAACCAAAAATGCCTGGTGAAATTTGATTGCCTGGGGGAACCCTATTGCCTGAACCCTACGACACTTGGTCAATTGCACTTTGGTCTACTTTGCCTGAGGCAATTTTTAATCGGATCGTCACAGACTCTAAACCAAAAATGCCTGGTGAAATTTGATTGCCTGGGGGAACCCTATTGCCTGAACCCTACGACACTTGGTCAATTGCACTTTGGTCTACTTTGCCTGAGGCAATTTTTAATCGGATCGTCACAGACTCTAAACCAAAAATGCCTGGTGAAATTTGATTGCCTGGGGGAACCCTATTGCCTGAACCCTACGACACTTGGTCAATTGCACTTTGGTCTACTTTGCCTGAGGCAATTTTTAATCGGATCGTCACAGACTCTAAACCAAAAATGCCTGGTGAAATTTGATTGCCTGGGGGAACCCTATTGCCTGAACCCTACGACACTTGGTCAATTGCACTTTGGTCTACTCTACTTTGCCTGAGGCAATTTTTAATCGGATCGTCACAGACTCTAAACCAAAAATGCCTGGTGAAATTTGATTGCCTGGGGGAACCCTATTGCCTGAACCCTACGACACTTGGTCAATTGCACTTTGGTCTACTTTGCCTGAGGCAATTTTTAATCGGATCGTCACAGACTCTAAACCAAAAATGCCTGGTGAAATTTGATTGCCTGGGGGAACCCTATTGCCTGAACCCTACGACACTTGGTCAATTGCACTTTGGTCTACTTTGCCTGAGGCAATTTTTAATCGGATCGTCACAGACTCTAAACCAAAAATGCCTGGTGAAATTTGATTGCCTGGGGGAACCCTATTGCCTGAACCCTACGACACTTGGTCAATTGCACTTTGGTCTACTTTGCCTGAGGCAATTTTTAATCGGATCGTCACAGACTCTAAACCAAAAATGCCTGGTGAAATTTGATTGCCTGGGGGAACCCTATTGCCTGAACCCTACGACACTTGGTCAATTGCACTTTGGTCTACTTTGCCTGAGGCAATTTTTAATCGGATCGTCACAGACTCTAAACCAAAAATGCCTGGTGAAATTTGATTGCCTGGGGGAACCCTATTGCCTGAACCCTACGACACTTGGTCAATTGCACTTTGGTCTACTTTGCCTGAGGCAATTTTTAATCGGATCGTCACAGACTCTAAACCAAAAATGCCTGGTGAAATTTGATTGCCTGGGGGAACCCTATTGCCTGAACCCTACGACACTTGGTCAATTGCACTTTGGTCTACTTTGCCTGAGGCAATTTTTAATCGGATCGTCACAGACTCTAAACCAAAAATGCCTGGTGAAATTTGATTGCCTGGGGGAACCCTATTGCCTGAACCCTACGACACTTGGTCAATTGCACTTTGGTCTACTTTGCCTGAGGCAATTTTTAATCGGATCGTCACAGACTCTAAACCAAAAATGCCTGGTGAAATTTGATTGCCTGGGGGAACCCTATTGCCTGAACCCTACGACACTTGGTCAATTGCACTTTGGTCTACTTTGCCTGAGGCAATTTTTAATCGGATCGTCACAGACTCTAAACCAAAAATGCCTGGTGAAATTTGATTGCCTGGGGGAACCCTATTGCCTGAACCCTACGACACTTGGTCAATTGCACTTTGGTCTACTTTGCCTGAGGCAATTTTTAATCGGATCGTCACAGACTCTAAACCAAAAATGCCTGGTGAAATTTGATTGCCTGGGGGAACCCTATTGCCTGAACCCTACGACACTTGGTCAATTGCACTTTGGTCTACTTTGCCTGAGGCAATTTTTAATCGGATCGTCACAGACTCTAAACCAAAAATGCCTGGTGAAATTTGATTGCCTGGGGGAACCCTATTGCCTGAACCCTACGACACTTGGTCAATTGCACTTTGGTCTACTTTGCCTGAGGCAATTTTTAATCGGATCGTCACAGACTCTAAACCAAAAATGCCTGGTGAAATTTGATTGCCTGGGGGAACCCTATTGCCTGAACCCTACGACACTTGGTCAATTGCACTTTGGTCTACTTTGCCTGAGGCAATTTTTAATCGGATCGTCACAGACTCTAAACCAAAAATGCCTGGTGAAATTTGATTGCCTGGGGGAACCCTATTGCCTGAACCCTACGACACTTGGTCAATTGCACTTTGGTCTACTTTGCCTGAGGCAATTTTTAATCGGATCGTCACAGACTCTAAACCAAAAATGCCTGGTGAAATTTGATTGCCTGGGGGAACCCTATTGCCTGAACCCTACGACACTTGGTCAATTGCACTTTGGTCTACTTTGCCTGAGGCAATTTTTAATCGGATCGTCACAGACTCTAAACCAAAAATGCCTGGTGAAATTTGATTGCCTGGGGGAACCCTATTGCCTGAACCCTACGACACTTGGTCAATTGCACTTTGGTCTACTTTGCCTGAGGCAATTTTTAATCGGATCGTCACAGACTCTAAACCAAAAATGCCTGGTGAAATTTGATTGCCTGGGGGAACCCTATTGCCTGAACCCTACGACACTTGGTCAATTGCACTTTGGTCTACTTTGCCTGAGGCAATTTTTAATCGGATCGTCACAGACTCTAAACCAAAAATGCCTGGTGAAATTTGATTGCCTGGGGGAACCCTATTGCCTGAACCCTACGACACTTGGTCAATTGCACTTTGGTCTACTTTGCCTGAGGCAATTTTTAATCGGATCGTCACAGACTCTAAACCAAAAATGCCTGGTGAAATTTGATTGCCTGGGGGAACCCTATTGCCTGAACCCTACGACACTTGGTCAATTGCACTTTGGTCTACTTTGCCTGAGGCAATTTTTAATCGGATCTTCACAGACTCTAAACCAAAAATGCCTGGTGAAATTTGATTGCCTGGGGGAACCCTATTGCCTGAACCCTACGACACTTGGTCAATTGCACTTTGGTCTACTTTGCCTGAGGCAATTTTTAATCGGATCGTCACAGACTCTAAACCAAAAATGCCTGGTGAAATTTGATTGCCTGGGGGAACCCTATTGCCTGAACCCTACGACACTTGGTCAATTGCACTTTGGTCTACTTTGCCTGAGGCAATTTTTAATCGGATCGTCACAGACTCTAAACCAAAAATGCCTGGTGAAATTTGATTGCCTGGGGGAACCCTATTGCCTGAACCCTACGACACTTGGTCAATTGCACTTTGGTCTACTTTGCCTGAGGCAATTTTTAATCGGATCGTCACAGACTCTAAACCAAAAATGCCTGGTGAAATTTGATTGCCTGGGGGAACCCTATTGCCTGAACCCTACGACACTTGGTCAATTGCACTTTGGTCTACTCTACTTTGCCTGAGGCAATTTTTAATCGGATCGTCACAGACTCTAAACCAAAAATGCCTGGTGAAATTTGATTGCCTGGGGGAACCCTATTGCCTGAACCCTACGACACTTGGTCAATTGCACTTTGGTCTACTCTACTTTGCCTGAGG
>JARQAC010000002.1:7767500-7857500 GCA_036172945.1 Meloidogyne incognita
ATGCAAGATCAAATCTTGTAGGGGTATAAAGCTTGAGATCATCCATCCATCAACAGTCTTCTTACACTTGAGTGTAACTTCGTCCCGTTGAGAACCCATCTGACGTACTTATGGGGTACCGAGTCGAAAGCCTTTGAAAAGTCTATCCAAGCCATACTGAGCTCCCTTTTCCTCTGATTTACAGCATCTTTTACTATCGTTGCATCGAGGATATGAGCCTCGGTACAACCCCAGACGCCTTTTTTACACGCTTTTTGCTCGTATGGCAAGTTCACTATCTGCTTTCGTACCCAGTACGCGATGAGCCCTGAACACCACTTATAGCACGTGTTCAGACAAACGATGGTTCGGTAATTTCCTGGATCACTCGGATCTCCTTTCTTATACAAAAGCACTGCCCGTCCCTGTGAGAACCATACAGGTACTTTTGGTTTAGCTAGGAGTCCAAATACCCATTTGTACAGCTCCTCGTTCGCCCTTGGAAGGTGTTTCCACAACCAATTTGGGATTCCATCTGGTCCCGTTGCCTTCCAAGGACGTGAGGCTTTACGCACCTGTTCCCATCCCTCTCGAGATGTTTCCATGTCGATGCTCAGAGTAGGAACAACTATCGATTTTCGCCAGTCTTCAAGAGTTTTGCAACTCTTGAATTGCCTTTCCACCCCAATTATCTCACTCCAATAGGAGTAGACCTTTTTTAGGGGGATCTCAGCCTTAGACTTGGCCTTAGGGTCATTAGCGTTTATTGCCCACCTTGGGGCCATATTTCGAACTCTACGGCGCTCACGTTCCTCTCTTATATTAAGAATGGTTTTGTGAATCAGCCTAGCTCGATTAACTAATGTCTCTTTCAGGTTACGAAAGTCACATAACCTTTCTAGGTTATTAAACTCTTTTCTGAGTTTCTTAACTCTCGTATACCCTGTTTTTGATAGTTGTGCGCCGGATTCGCGACTTTGGATTATATCCTGCAACCACGCAAGCCTGGTCCTCAGACGCTTCTCCTTCTGTACTAGTTCTGATTCAGTCCTCTTAGTCCCTTTACTGTCACTGGATTTTTCCTTAGTGCTATGATTCACCAGGATTTCTCCAGCCGCATATACTAGACTATTTAACTTGCCTATACTCAGCCGTCCTTTACATTCATCATCGATGAATTGGCCTATTAGACAGTTAATTTGCCGAATCAGAGCCTCTGGTATTGGGTGCTTCGGTTTAGACAATGGCTTGCGTGTGAATTTCTTCATTGCAAACCCATATTGTCTCTTTAACCGCTTCGAGAGCTCCCCTAGGTCCCCCTGATTTTCATCAAGAATCTCAGAGTGCAACCTTATCAGAGTTACTCCTTGATCCTCATTCAAGTTTGAGACCTCTTCGGTATTTTCTCTCCCTTGTATCGAGGATTCACTAACTCGCTTCGAGTGGTATGATCTATATTTTGCACACAGGGCCTCTTTCGAGCGCTCTACTGTGTTATCAAGTGATGCTGGCAGATGGCCTCTCAGTGCGTTCCAAGCGGTTTGCACATTTCGCCATACTCTCTTTAGACCTTGCGTTGCTTTTATTCGCTCCACAAGATTCACCAGAGTGACAACATCTTTTTCCGTCCAAATAAGACACTTCTTCCCTCCCTTCTGTCTAGCATTAGGGTCTTGTGGAACTCCTGGTTTGCCAATTGTATGGTATTCAGGAGTATTAGCAGTAATCTCTGCCGATCCACAAGGAGGCTCACTCCCTACTCCAACTCCTGGGGAGTTATTGGAGTCTTGGTGTGCCCCATTTGGAAGATCCAGGCTCGAATGCACAAGAGAACCGCCGCAGCTATTGGTCCTCTTATGTCTTGTCTGTTCAGTTCCGTACCCCCCGCAGGTTATTGGTACAAAACATGAGAGACCTTCTTCCACCGAAACCACAAAATTTTTGTTTCGTTTTAGAGCCATATTTAGTTGATCCCGCACCCATCTCAAACGCTTTCATTTTAAACCCTGCCGCCTAATCATTCAGATTTAGGTCGGAGTAGTCAACTTTCGCTAGTTGCTACTCGAGAGTAGGATGAGTGAAGGTAGGAGTGCCCATTGGGGGAACCTGTAGCCAGGCCGTAGCGCAGCCACCGAGAATAAGTCTCACCTAAAAGGCAGTTGCCTCAGCAACAAAGGTGTTTTTACAGGTTTTAGCTCGTAGACTTTATGGATTTACGTGGACTATGTAGGAATCAGCAATATCCATCCAGTACACTCCCCTACTGGCTCTCTCCCTACTAGTATCCACAACAATTAGTCGTAGTTTATAACTACAAATATATCCTTCTATAGAGGTGACTCATCATTCCCCTTGAAGTGACATATAACTACATAAGTCTTGAAACACCTTCTTTGAGGGAGTCGCAACTAACCCTCTGAAGCCATCTTCGTTGAGGGGGTCTCAACGCACCCTCTGAAGCTAATACATATTAAAGACATCTTCATCGAGGGGGTCGCAACCTACCCTCCGAAGATCCACGTAAGAATAACTTCACTGTGAAGACCGCAGTTTATCCCCCGAAGAGCTAATACTTCAAGAGTATTCTCATTCTTACGTAATTCCTCTATGATTACTTCATTAAGGGAGTCGCGACCTACCCTCCGAAGCAATCCGGACTCCATTTTTATATCTATTCATCCTTAGAACAGAACGTGTAGTCCGTCTCTCTCCCCTTCTTTTGTGGTTGATCAGTCAACCTCGAAGGTGAGCTTAGTGAAGGTATTTGGTGGTCTCGAGAAGTCAGGACTACTCTCCTTAGATAAGCTTATCCTATCACTGTAGCAGTCCCTCGAAGGCTTCGTTATACTTTGACGGATCCATCCCATGGACACCGGAAATTTTTTGCTATAAAAAGATTTTGGGAGTCCATAGGACCCCCCTTTTTTTATTCAAAGTACAACAATAAAAATAAATTAATATAATTCAATAAAATTAATATAATTCATTATATTTATTCTTTGCCTTCCTTCTTTTTCTTCTCCTCCACCACCAATTGAACATCCATCTCCTCAGTACTTTTACGCTTCTAAAAGAAAAGTAATTTCAATACAGAGATTCAGTCCTACCTTCTTTTTCTTAGCTTCATCAGCAGCAGCAACTTCAGCATAAGTCGCCTTTGCCTTGAGCTTTTCAACCTCCTTTTCAACCTCCTCTTTTACCCTAGCCTCAAGTTCAGCTTCAGTAAACTTCTTCTTTTGGCCCTTCGCCTCCAAAGACTTCTGTCTAGCTAACTGTACTGCTTTAGCCAGTACGTTCTTCATCCCATTCACGTTGACTTTTACGTGATCGCCTAAACAGAAGACTTAGAGTGTGTAAAAGAGGAGTCAACCTAACCTGCAAGAGTGACGGGTCGGAAGAAAGGCTGAAAGCCGATTTCCACTTCTTCAACGTAGAAAGAAGCCGTAGACGTGCCAGGCTTTTCACTTTTCTTTTCAGTCTTTACCATTTTGCTGAACAATAATAATAAAGAATAATAAATAATTTTATTTATCTGAAAAAGAAAAGGAAAATTAGGTATATCCGGAAGGAAAGCTTCATTTGGGGAACCACAGTCTATCCCACGAAGGCTTAATACTACGAGAGTATTCTTATCCTTACGTCGTTTGGTAACCTGTTAGACCTCATATCCTTCGATAGGGGTGACGCATCATTCCCTTGAAAGATATGGGAGCTTACTCGGCACGGCTTATGGCGATCGCTTGTGATCCACCACGCCTTCGTCAAGCCCGGTTACCACGAGCAGTTCGTGCGCGTCGGTAGTTAGCCGACGAGGCATTTGGCTACCTTAAGAGAGTCATAGTTACTCCCGCCGTTTACCCGCGCTTAATCAAGTTTCCTTGGCTTAACATTCAGAGCACTGGGCAGAAATCAGACACGGTCAACGTCCTGCAAGGACCATCCGTCTCCTCTGTTTTAATTAGACAGTCGGATTCCCGGAGTTCGTGCCAGTTCTAAACTGGTTGTTCAGCGCCAATCGAAGTACTATATCTTGCGAAATAGCACGCAGCTGAAGCACTCCACAAGCAGTCCTCACTACTAGTCCACAAGCGCCGCCCCGTAAGGAAGCTCAAGCAGCCACGAGCAAAGTCCACCAGTTTCACACAACAGCCCGACTGACCCAACCTTTAGAGCCAATTCTTTTCCCGAAGTTACGAATCTAATTTGCCGACTTCCCTTACCTACATTATTCTATCGACTAGAGGCTGTTCACCTTGGAGACCTGCTGCGGATATGGGTACGATCAGGCAGGAGATTTTAAATTGCCTCCCTCGCATTTTCACGGCTCATGTGGAGCACACGGGACACAACAGGAACCGCTGCGCTTTACAAGACCAGTATCCCTATCTCAGGCTGAGCCACTTCCAGGGACATGATCTCTAAACCAGAAAAGAGAACTCTGGCCCGGACTCCACACGAGGTCTGCGAGTTCGTTTGCGTCACCGCGCAAAGTAATCCTCGCGGATCACAATCTCCCATGCCTGGTGTGGGAATATTAACCCACTTCCCTTTCGGCAACCAGGTAGACAAGTTACCGTTAAGTATCTCATCTCCCCGCAGTGTCTAGACGGCTTTAGCCGGTGCCTTAGGATCGACTGACCCACATTCAACTGCTGTTCACGTGGAACCCTTCTCCACTTCAGTCTTCAAGGATCTCACTTGAATATTTGCTACTACCACCAAGATCTGCACTAGTGGAAGCTCCAGCTGGGTGCACACCCAAAGCCTTCAACGCAACCACTACGACCCTCTTACACGTCATTGCAAGACTTTTTAACAAAATACAAGCTTATGACGGCAGAGTATAGGTGACCCGCTCCAGCGCCATCCATTTTCAGGGCTAGTTGATTCGGCAGGTGAGTTGTTACACACTCCTTAGCGGATTCCGACTTCCATGGCCACCGTCCTGCTGTCTGTATCAACCAACACCTTTTATGGGGTCTAATGAGCGGATACTTTGGCACCGCAACTCCGCGTTTGGTTCATCCCACATCGCCAGTTCTGCTTACCAAAAATGGCCCACTTGGAGCTCGTATTCAACGCCAAAGTTCAAAATCAAGCAACTTTGACATCATAACCATTTAGAGTTTGAGAATAGGTTAAGAACATTTCGTTCCCAAGTCCTCTAATCATTCGCTTTACCGAGTATAACTACTCTTGAGCTCCAGCTATCCTGGGGGAAACTTCAGAGGGAACCAGCTACTAGATGGTTCGATTAGTCTTTCGCCCCTATACCCAAGTCAGACGATCGATTTGCACGTCAGAACCGCTTCGGACTTCCACCAGAGTTTCCTCTGGCTTCGTCCTGCTCAGGAATAGTTCACCATCTTTCGGGTCTCACCGCGTACGCTCTTCCGCCACCCTACTGTAAACAGTTAGAATGGGGCCATGCTACACTTTTTTACAAGATCGCACATCAGACTCTAAAGAGTCATTTACTTTCATTTCGCTTTTAAGTTTTTAACACCCAAAAACTTGCGCACACGATAAACTCCTTGGTCCGTGTTTCAAGACGGGTCGGATAGATGACCGGCTTTTACATGGGGAACGAGTACGAGAGCATTAACTGGACCGAACTAATTGAAAAGCACGTGTCGCATGCGACCGTAACTTACACTCAGATCTGTCCAATAAATACACGTGAGCCATACTCAAATGCCCAAGACAAAAAATGCTAACACCGTTTGGGTACCAGCAAGCTGGCCTCAAAACGACGGAAACAAATCTGCCTCAAACATCCCCAAGCACCAATCAAGTAAATGCACCACAAAAAATTATGCTGATTCCCTCTGTCCCAATCTGGAGCTCAGAGGTCACAACATAAAAATAATGTAACTGAATAATTGAATGATACGCCGACTCTATCCGTTTCCACCTTACCGGTTTCACGTCCTCTTTAACTCTCTCTTCAAAGTGCTTTGCAACTTTCCTTCACAGTACTTGTTTGCTATCGGTCTCGTGGCAATATTAAGTCTTAGATGAAGTTTACCACCGACTTTGGGCTGCGATCCCAAACAACCCGACTCTAAAGCACGCAAATATCGATCAATTATCTCAACGTACAGGACTTGCACCTTCTGTGGAACCTCTGTCAAGGGGACTTGTTTGAGACAAAAGATCAAAGTTTACGACTTATACGCTACACCTCATAATGCCTGAGGCAAAACGATTTAGCGATGGACTTTTCCCTTTTCACTCGCCGTTACTGGGGGAATCCTATTTAGTTTCTTTTCCTCCGCTTACTGATATGCTTAAGTTCAGCGGGTGCTCTCGACTGAGTTCAGGTCAAAATTGTTTGATTTTCACAGTTAGATTTAATACATGAATAAACAAAAATCCTTTTAAAATATAAAGCAACAACATCATTATAGAAATTAAAGCTTCCGCTATAAGAGAAAATGACCCTGAACCAGACGTTGCAAAGAGTTTGACCTCAATGCGGCCATTTGCGTTCAAAACTTTTGTGCTCAATACTTCTGCAGTTCGCAATAATTATCGCAGTTTGCTGCGTTCTTCATCGATCCACGAGCCTAGTGATCCACCGATAAGGGTAGAATTTTAGTTTTTTTTTTAAAATGTAGAGAAAAAAAAGGTTGCTGGCGGCCTCACTTAAGAGGCTCATTAGGTCTTAAACTCATTAGAGTCCTAACATGTCACCACATATACAGCCACGGACGTTCACAACCGTATCAGCAACACTTAGACACCAGCGACAGCCGTTTCACAACGATCATTTCATTGCGAATTCAAATTTGAACATCACATACTTGTCTCATACTTGGGTACTCGCCTATTTAGCCAGTCTGAGATCGGAGCAATACATAAACAGAATAACAGAGGAGATAATGAGTCTCCTTGTAGTACTCCATTTTTTATGTTAAGCATTCTACTCCTCTTGATCCCAGTTGGCGTTCTGTGCTCATAATAGATAGACCATCGATCCATCATTTGACTCAACAGTCTTCTTACACTTGAGTGTAACTTCGTCCCGTTGAGAACCCATCTGACGTACTTATGGGGTACCGAGTCGAAAGCCTTTGAAAAGTCTATCCAAGCCATACTGAGCTCCCTTTTCCTCTGATTTACAGCATCTTTTACTATCGTTGCATCGAGGATATGAGCCTCGGTACAACCCCAGACGCCTTTTTTACACGCTTTTTGCTCGTATGGCAAGTTCACTATCTGCTTTCGTACCCAGTACGCGATGAGCCCTGAACACCACTTATAGCACGTGTTCAGACAAACGATGGTTCGGTAATTTCCTGGATCACTCGGATCTCCTTTCTTATACAAAAGCACTGCCCGTCCCTGTGAGAACCATACAGGTACTTTTGGTTTAGCTAGGAGTCCAAATACCCATTTGTACAGCTCCTCGTTCGCCCTTGGAAGGTGTTTCCACAACCAATTTGGGATTCCATCTGGTCCCGTTGCCTTCCAAGGACGTGAGGCTTTACGCACCTGTTCCCATCCCTCTCGAGATGTTTCCATGTCGATGCTCAGAGTAGGAACAACTATCGATTTTCGCCAGTCTTCAAGAGTTTTGCAACTCTTGAATTGCCTTTCCACCCCAATTATCTCACTCCAATAGGAGTAGACCTTTTTTAGGGGGATCTCAGCCTTAGACTTGGCCTTAGGGTCATTAGCGTTTATTGCCCACCTTGGGGCCATATTTCGAACTCTACGGCGCTCACGTTCCTCTCTTATATTAAGAATGGTTTTGTGAATCAGCCTAGCTCGATTAACTAATGTCTCTTTCAGGTTACGAAAGTCACATAACCTTTCTAGGTTATTAAACTCTTTTCTGAGTTTCTTAACTCTCGTATACCCTGTTTTTGATAGTTGTGCGCCGGATTCGCGACTTTGGATTATATCCTGCAACCACGCAAGCCTGGTCCTCAGACGCTTCTCCTTCTGTACTAGTTCTGATTCAGTCCTCTTAGTCCCTTTACTGTCACTGGATTTTTCCTTAGTGCTATGATTCACCAGGATTTCTCCAGCCGCATATACTAGACTATTTAACTTGCCTATACTCAGCCGTCCTTTACATTCATCATCGATGAATTGGCCTATTAGACAGTTAATTTGCCGAATCAGAGCCTCTGGTATTGGGTGCTTCGGTTTAGACAATGGCTTGCGTGTGAATTTCTTCATTGCAAACCCATATTGTCTCTTTAACCGCTTCGAGAGCTCCCCTAGGTCCCCCTGATTTTCATCAAGAATCTCAGAGTGCAACCTTATCAGAGTTACTCCTTGATCCTCATTCAAGTTTGAGACCTCTTCGGTATTTTCTCTCCCTTGTATCGAGGATTCACTAACTCGCTTCGAGTGGTATGATCTATATTTTGCACACAGGGCCTCTTTCGAGCGCTCTACTGTGTTATCAAGTGATGCTGGCAGATGGCCTCTCAGTGCGTTCCAAGCGGTTTGCACATTTCGCCATACTCTCTTTAGACCTTGCGTTGCTTTTATTCGCTCCACAAGATTCACCAGAGTGACAACATCTTTTTCCGTCCAAATAAGACACTTCTTCCCTCCCTTCTGTCTAGCATTAGGGTCTTGTGGAACTCCTGGTTTGCCAATTGTATGGTATTCAGGAGTATTAGCAGTAATCTCTGCCGATCCACAAGGAGGCTCACTCCCTACTCCAACTCCTGGGGAGTTATTGGAGTCTTGGTGTGCCCCATTTGGAAGATCCAGGCTCGAATGCACAAGAGAACCGCCGCAGCTATTGGTCCTCTTATGTCTTGTCTGTTCAGTTCCGTACCCCCCGCAGGTTATTGGTACAAAACATGAGAGACCTTCTTCCACCGAAACCACAAAATTTTTGTTTCGTTTTAGAGCCATATTTAGTTGATCCCGCACCCATCTCAAACGCTTTCATTTTAAACCCTGCCGCCTAATCATTCAGATTTAGGTCGGAGTAGTCAACTTTCGCTAGTTGCTACTCGAGAGTAGGATGAGTGAAGGTAGGAGTGCCCATTGGGGGAACCTGTAGCCAGGCCGTAGCGCAGCCACCGAGAATAAGTCTCACCTAAAAGGCAGTTGCCTCAGCAACAAAGGTGTTTTTACAGGTTTTAGCTCGTAGACTTTATGGATTTACGTGGACTATGTAGGAATCAGCAATATCCATCCAGTACACTCCCCTACTGGCTCTCTCCCTACTAGTATCCACAACAATTAGTCGTAGTTTATAACTACAAATATATCCTTCTATAGAGGTGACTCATCATTCCCCTTGAAGTGACATATAACTACATAAGTCTTGAAACACCTTCTTTGAGGGAGTCGCAACTAACCCTCTGAAGCCATCTTCGTTGAGGGGGTCTCAACGCACCCTCTGAAGCTAATACATATTAAAGACATCTTCATCGAGGGGGTCGCAACCTACCCTCCGAAGATCCACGTAAGAATAACTTCACTGTGAAGACCGCAGTTTATCCCCCGAAGAGCTAATACTTCAAGAGTATTCTCATTCTTACGTAATTCCTCTATGATTACTTCATTAAGGGAGTCGCGACCTACCCTCCGAAGCAATCCGGACTCCATTTTTATATCTATTCATCCTTAGAACAGAACGTGTAGTCCGTCTCTCTCCCCTTCTTTTGTGGTTGATCAGTCATCCTCGAAGGTGAGCTTAGTGAAGGTATTTGGTGGTCTCGAGAAGTCAGGACTACTCTCCTTAGATAAGCTTATCCTATCACTGTAGCAGTCCCTCGAAGGCTTCGTTATACTTTGACGGATCCATCCCATGGACACCGGAAATTTTTTGCTATAAAAAGATTTTGGGAGTCCATAGGACCCCCCTTTTTTTATTCAAAGTACAACAATAAAAATAAATTAATATAATTCAATAAAATTAATATAATTCATTATATTTATTCTTTGCCTTCCTTCTTTTTCTTCTCCTCCACCACCAATTGAACATCCATCTCCTCAGTACTTTTACGCTTCTAAAAGAAAAGTAATTTCAATACAGAGATTCAGTCCTACCTTCTTTTTCTTAGCTTCATCAGCAGCAGCAACTTCAGCATAAGTCGCCTTTGCCTTGAGCTTTTCAACCTCCTTTTCAACCTCCTCTTTTACCCTAGCCTCAAGTTCAGCTTCAGTAAACTTCTTCTTTTGGCCCTTCGCCTCCAAAGACTTCTGTCTAGCTAACTGTACTGCTTTAGCCAGTACGTTCTTCATCCCATTCACGTTGACTTTTACGTGATCGCCTAAACAGAAGACTTAGAGTGTGTAAAAGAGGAGTCAACCTAACCTGCAAGAGTGACGGGTCGGAAGAAAGGCTGAAAGCCGATTTCCACTTCTTCAACGTAGAAAGAAGCCGTAGACGTGCCAGGCTTTTCACTTTTCTTTTCAGTCTTTACCATTTTGCTGAACAATAATAATAAAGAATAATAAATAATTTTATTTATCTGAAAAAGAAAAGGAAAATTAGGTATATCCGGAAGGAAAGCTTCATTTGGGGAACCACAGTCTATCCCACGAAGGCTTAATACTACGAGAGTATTCTTATCCTTACGTCGTTTGGTAACCTGTTAGACCTCATATCCTTCGATAGGGGTGACGCATCATTCCCTTGAAAGATATGGGAGCTTACTCGGCACGGCTTATGGCGATCGCTTGTGATCCACCACGCCTTCGTCAAGCCCGGTTACCACGAGCAGTTCGTGCGCGTCGGTAGTTAGCCGACGAGGCATTTGGCTACCTTAAGAGAGTCATAGTTACTCCCGCCGTTTACCCGCGCTTAATCAAGTTTCCTTGGCTTAACATTCAGAGCACTGGGCAGAAATCAGACACGGTCAACGTCCTGCAAGGACCATCCGTCTCCTCTGTTTTAATTAGACAGTCGGATTCCCGGAGTTCGTGCCAGTTCTAAACTGGTTGTTCAGCGCCAATCGAAGTACTATATCTTGCGAAATAGCACGCAGCTGAAGCACTCCACAAGCAGTCCTCACTACTAGTCCACAAGCGCCGCCCCGTAAGGAAGCTCAAGCAGCCACGAGCAAAGTCCACCAGTTTCACACAACAGCCCGACTGACCCAACCTTTAGAGCCAATTCTTTTCCCGAAGTTACGAATCTAATTTGCCGACTTCCCTTACCTACATTATTCTATCGACTAGAGGCTGTTCACCTTGGAGACCTGCTGCGGATATGGGTACGATCAGGCAGGAGATTTTAAATTGCCTCCCTCGCATTTTCACGGCTCATGTGGAGCACACGGGACACAACAGGAACCGCTGCGCTTTACAAGACCAGTATCCCTATCTCAGGCTGAGCCACTTCCA
The DNA here is from genome assembly GCA_036172945.1 of Meloidogyne incognita. NCBI lineage: Eukaryota > Metazoa > Nematoda > Chromadorea > Rhabditida > Meloidogynidae > Meloidogyne > Meloidogyne incognita. The sequence goes on from JARQAC010000002.1 coordinate 7,778,808, forward strand.
GGGACATGATCTCTAAACCAGAAAAGAGAACTCTGGCCCGGACTCCACACGAGGTCTGCGAGTTCGTTTGCGTCACCGCGCAAAGTAATCCTCGCGGATCACAATCTCCCATGCCTGGTGTGGGAATATTAACCCACTTCCCTTTCGGCAACCAGGTAGACAAGTTACCGTTAAGTATCTCATCTCCCCGCAGTGTCTAGACGGCTTTAGCCGGTGCCTTAGGATCGACTGACCCACATTCAACTGCTGTTCACGTGGAACCCTTCTCCACTTCAGTCTTCAAGGATCTCACTTGAATATTTGCTACTACCACCAAGATCTGCACTAGTGGAAGCTCCAGCTGGGTGCACACCCAAAGCCTTCAACGCAACCACTACGACCCTCTTACACGTCATTGCAAGACTTTTTAACAAAATACAAGCTTATGACGGCAGAGTATAGGTGACCCGCTCCAGCGCCATCCATTTTCAGGGCTAGTTGATTCGGCAGGTGAGTTGTTACACACTCCTTAGCGGATTCCGACTTCCATGGCCACCGTCCTGCTGTCTGTATCAACCAACACCTTTTATGGGGTCTAATGAGCGGATACTTTGGCACCGCAACTCCGCGTTTGGTTCATCCCACATCGCCAGTTCTGCTTACCAAAAATGGCCCACTTGGAGCTCGTATTCAACGCCAAAGTTCAAAATCAAGCAACTTTGACATCATAACCATTTAGAGTTTGAGAATAGGTTAAGAACATTTCGTTCCCAAGTCCTCTAATCATTCGCTTTACCGAGTATAACTACTCTTGAGCTCCAGCTATCCTGGGGGAAACTTCAGAGGGAACCAGCTACTAGATGGTTCGATTAGTCTTTCGCCCCTATACCCAAGTCAGACGATCGATTTGCACGTCAGAACCGCTTCGGACTTCCACCAGAGTTTCCTCTGGCTTCGTCCTGCTCAGGAATAGTTCACCATCTTTCGGGTCTCACCGCGTACGCTCTTCCGCCACCCTACTGTAAACAGTTAGAATGGGGCCATGCTACACTTTTTTACAAGATCGCACATCAGACTCTAAAGAGTCATTTACTTTCATTTCGCTTTTAAGTTTTTAACACCCAAAAACTTGCGCACACGATAAACTCCTTGGTCCGTGTTTCAAGACGGGTCGGATAGATGACCGGCTTTTACATGGGGAACGAGTACGAGAGCATTAACTGGACCGAACTAATTGAAAAGCACGTGTCGCATGCGACCGTAACTTACACTCAGATCTGTCCAATAAATACACGTGAGCCATACTCAAATGCCCAAGACAAAAAATGCTAACACCGTTTGGGTACCAGCAAGCTGGCCTCAAAACGACGGAAACAAATCTGCCTCAAACATCCCCAAGCACCAATCAAGTAAATGCACCACAAAAAATTATGCTGATTCCCTCTGTCCCAATCTGGAGCTCAGAGGTCACAACATAAAAATAATGTAACTGAATAATTGAATGATACGCCGACTCTATCCGTTTCCACCTTACCGGTTTCACGTCCTCTTTAACTCTCTCTTCAAAGTGCTTTGCAACTTTCCTTCACAGTACTTGTTTGCTATCGGTCTCGTGGCAATATTAAGTCTTAGATGAAGTTTACCACCGACTTTGGGCTGCGATCCCAAACAACCCGACTCTAAAGCACGCAAATATCGATCAATTATCTCAACGTACAGGACTTGCACCTTCTGTGGAACCTCTGTCAAGGGGACTTGTTTGAGACAAAAGATCAAAGTTTACGACTTATACGCTACACCTCATAATGCCTGAGGCAAAACGATTTAGCGATGGACTTTTCCCTTTTCACTCGCCGTTACTGGGGGAATCCTATTTAGTTTCTTTTCCTCCGCTTACTGATATGCTTAAGTTCAGCGGGTGCTCTCTGAACTATGTTTAGTCTAGTTCAAATTCCCAGTTCTCTTTTACTGAGGATTTTAAATATTGCTAATAGTCCAAATATATTTTATTCAATTAAAATTAAGTTAAGTTTATAAAATTGGTATTGGTTAGGTATATCTTAAAGTTAAAGTCAAAAGGGTGAATTTATAATAATAGTGGTGAGTATTTATAGGGAACATTAATAGGTCGAGATTGGCGTAAACAAAAATAACAAATATTAAGATATGGGTCGGGAATTGTGATAGGCACTGATAACGGTCGGGATTTCTTTTAAATATAGAAGGAGGTCAAAATTTATATGTGCCTGTGAATATATTTATTTTTAGTTTGTTTATTTGATTAGGAGGTATACTGCATTCTTTCCCCCTTCGAAAAGACAGTCTCAGTGAGGCCCTGCGCGAAAACGTCTACCACGACCACGAGTGCATTGGTGACAGCCACAGTGTTCCTGTTGTCGACGGTCTTGACGCGCAGCATAGAAGTAGCGAGAGCGCTCACGGTTTGAACCGTGGTTAAAGTGAGCATTTCGATTTCCGCGTCGACCACGACGACGACCACGCTCATTATGATTATTTGAGACTTCATTTTGCATTTGACCATTTTGAATTTGTGGATTAACAGGACCATTTTCAATCTTAAGTTTTGGGGGTATTTCAATGTTTTTATTTTCTCCCAAACTTACTTCTATCTCCTCATTGGGTTCCGGAGTAGACCCAAGAGATAACTCCTCAAAATTTTTATTAGTCACGGTCTCGTCAAGTTTTTCCGCGATGCGGACAATACTAACGGTTTGATCTTCAACTTTGGCCTCAATGCCTTTAAGATTTTCTCTCACAATTTTTTCAACATTGGTCAATATGGAGTCATGTATTTTTGGGAGTAGCTGTTGAATTAAATTAATTGTTTGCTCGTGGCATTCTTTAACGGTATCCGTTAAGTACTTCTTTTTTTCCACAATTGGTGGGTTAGTTTTCTCCACAATAGGTGGGTTCACTATGCCTTCCATAATCTCCGACATTTTTTTAAATTATAGTAAAAATTATCTGAAAATAAATTTAAAAACAGTAAAAATTTTGGTTAAATAAAATTTAAATAAAAGGGTTAAGGTTAAATAGATTGGGATATATACAAAGGTAAGTAATGAATTAATTGCCTAGTCCTAATCAAAGTGTGTATATGGAAGTCGTTCTCTGCTGCTCTTTCGGCGATGTTTTATATGCTCATGGTGTATTTGTTTTTCCTCCCCCTCGACCTCTACTGAACACATCCTATCACCTAATAGTTGCGTAATCACTCCTGGCGACCAAGCATTTTTGATGTAGACCCAGACTAAGTCTCCTGGTGTGAAGGGTGCTGGAATTTTCCTAGATAAATGTTGGCGTTGTTTGTTTTGTGGAGTTGTTTGTTTAAGGCGCAACTTATCAATTTGAGTGCGCATCTCCCTTTTAAACATTAAGGCTGAGGGGGACTCTCCAATGTGGGGTAAGGGCGAAGCCCGATATTCTTTTAGCAATATTTGTATTGCTTTTTTCATATCATGTTTTTCCTCCAATAATTTTTTTATACCCCTTTTAAATGTTTGTACTGCCTTTTCTGCAATTCCGTTTGATGAGGGATGATAGATAGGGCTTTTCACATGACTTATGCCCTCCTCAAATAAAAAATTTTCTATTTCAAGTGAACAGAATTGGGGCCCGTTATCAGTAACAATACTTACGGGGTTGCCAAACATTGAGAATATATTTGTTAGGGCGTTTATTATAACATGTGAATTTGTGGAGGTTAATTGTGTGACCCAGATATATTTTGTGTAAACGTCTACAACTATTAAAAAGTTTGTGTTCCAGATAGGACCGGCTAGGTCGGCATGTAAACGTTCCATTGGCAATTTAGCCTGCGGCCATTTATGTTTAGGGTCTAATTTCGGTGGTTTATGTGCATTTGTTTGGCAGATTTGGCACGCACTTATATATAATTCTACGTCTTTGCCAAAGTTTGGCCACCACACGAATTTTCTCCCTCTACTTTTTGTTCGCTCAATTCCAAAGTGGGCTTTATGTAATAGTTTTAATAATTGTTGGCGAAGACTTGAGGGGATTAATATTTGAGAAATACCTTTTATAATTACATTCCCTTCAATGTAAAGTTCATTCCTTAATTTATAAATTATTTCAAATTCTTCACTTTCTTCTTTTTCTACTTCTAGCCAATTTTCTTTAATATTTTTCAAAATTTTTCGCAGTAAGGGGTCCTTTAATGTTTCAGTAGCGATTGTCTCCCTATTTAATGGTAATTCATCTCCATTTAAAATATAAGGGATTTCTTCTCTAAAGTATTTTTCTTTTATTTTATCCCAATTTATGGCTGTTTCTATTTCTGCGCGCGACAACGCGTCTGCTACTGAGTTATTTTTCCCTTCAATGTAACAAATTTTAGGGTTAATTTCTTGAATCTCCATAAGCCATCTATTCAATTTTGCATTGACTTGGGCTTTCTGGAAAAGAAATATAAGGGGCTTATGGTCGGTCATTATAAGGAGCTCTGATCCGTATATTATTGGCCTGAAAATGTTCAACGCATGGACTATGGCGGCCAGTTCGCCGTGCGTGGCAGGATATTTAGCCTCTGTTCTATTAAGGGTCTTGCTACAGTATGCTATAGCACTTATTTTCTCTCCTTTTTTCTGCATTAGTGCTCCGGCCCAGGCGATGTTCGAAGCATCCGTATATAGAATAAAAGGGTATTTATAATCCGGTGGAGATAAACAAGGAGGTTTTAACAATTCTGATTTTAATTTTATAAAGGCCTGTTTTTGTTCTTCTTTCCATTCAAACTTTTCATTTCCTCTCAAAAGTTTCGAAATTGGAGCAGCCTTCTCAGCAAAGTTTCTTATAAATTTTCGGAAGAAACCTACAAGACCTAAAAATTGCATAATTTCTTTGCATGTTTTAGGTTCTGGAAAATTTTTTATCGCTTCAATGTTTGCTGTTGCTGGCTTATATCCATTTTCATTTAGTATGTGTCCTAGATAATTTATTGAGTTTTTACAGAACTCACATTTTTTCAAATTTAATTTTAAATTATATTTATTCAAACGCGAAAAAATAATTTCTAAGGTTTTTAAATGCTCATCCAGCTCCTCATTAAAAATTATTATATCATCTATATATGCCATACAATTAGGGATATTTGTAAGTATTTCGTCCATGGTCCTTTGGAAAATGGCTGGGCTGTTTTTAAGGCCGAATGGTAATTTTAACATTTCGAAAATTCCCTTTTCTGTTATAATTCCACATTTATAAGTGCTTCCTGGATCCAATGGGATTTGCCAAAAGCCGGATCGGAGATCCAGCGTAGTATAATATTTATGGCCAGAAATTTTGTGCAAAATTGTCTCCATTTTTGGGAGAGGGTATGGATCCGTTACTGTAATTTTATTCAGTGCCCTAAAATCCACACATGGCCGTAATTTATTATCAGTTTTTCTTACTAAAACTACTGGAGAAACCCATGGAGTGTTAGATTTCTTTATAACTCCAATTTTAAGCATAGCCTCCAAATGTTCATTTAACTCAGCCTGGTATTTTTCTGGTACTCTATACGGTCGGCTGGTTATTGGGATTTCTGTATGTGTTAAGATTGGGGGAGCGGTAACTGTACATTCACCCAGATCATAATCATGCTTGGAAAAAACATTTGCATATTTGTTTATACTAGTTTTTAATTTTCCACTTCCCATAGCGTTTAGATTTGTATTTATTTCTAATTTATCAAGCTCTATTTTATAACAATTTTTGTCATTTTGGATCCTTTTTAGGTTACCATTTTGTAAATTTAATAAAAGCGGGAGGTTTTTAAAGTACTTCTTCCTATTATTACATCATATTTACCAGTGGTACTTATTTCATTCTCGATTATTATAAATGAGGTTTTTATTTCACAACCTGCTATTTTCAATAATACTTCTCCCTGTCCAATAGTTGGAACAATTTTTTCTCCGATACCTACTATTGCATTTATTTCGGGTGGATGGATTCCTTTTATTTTTAATTTTTGAGCTGTTTTTCTCCCCATTAAGGAAACGTGGGCGCCTGTGTCAATTAGACAAACAATTTCTCTTTCATTTATTAAAGTATTTATTCTAAAATTCTCGTCACATTGAGTTTCATGAAAGGATGCTATTTCTATTATTTCAATGTGCTGAATTTCTATACTAGGCCATCGTTCGTTTAATGGAGGGGTCCTTTCGGTTTTTTCTGCTAATTCAATTTCTCGGATCTCGCGCCTTTTGTTTTTATATTTTTGTAATAATTTTGATGCGCGGATATAGGAATTACTAACATTAAATAAAAGATTTAAGTATTGAAGTATAGCTGGAGGAATTATCAATTGTACTGCTATAGAAATAGTGACATAACAGCAGACAAAAAATACCCAAATTTGATTAAACGAAGGTAATCCTCCTTTCAAAAACGAGAAAAGACCACTAGATACAATATTTCCAGCCAATAACTCGGTTTTTCCTGTTGATTCTCTCCAAGTGCTACTGCTAGGGCGAGTTAATCGCATAATTTCCTGGCTTATTTCTGCAGCTTCTAGCGTTTCGTTAAAATGCTCAGGGGAATATAATTCGGATAAATTTGCAAGTATTTTATTTCTAAAAATTGTTACTCCAATATCCGGAAAATCTAGATTCCCAAATCGTGCTAATGTAAAGATCGATTCTATTGGGATTTCATTTTCATCTCCATTAACTTGATTATATTGAATTATTTTTCCACCTATTTCAATGAATTGCGATTTAGCAGAATTACAATCAATTTCTTTGGCCTCAGGATAAATAATCAGAGTATTTGTGTCTAAAAATCCATGTTTTTGGACTTCAAAAAGTTTAAAACTAATTGGAATTTTGTTAAAACAGTGACCAGTTTTCCAATTATAATGTACGTCTTTAAAGTTAATTGGGTAACAAGGTTTAATTTCTAAAGTCCGATCAGTTACAAGTCTAGCAGTTATTAATTTATTTTTCATAAAATGTCTTGCTAGTAATGTGGGGTTAGCAATTGCCAAACTTAAGGTTTGGTCCACAATAGACTGTAAACTTGTGCATATTTGGTGAGTAGCCTCTGAAAAAAGTCGTTGCGTATTAAACGTGATTTTAGCACTAAGCGCTGTTAGTTGCGCGGCTAATTGTTGCGAGTAAACAATCCCTATTTCTCTTTTACTTCTTTTTATTTCGTTCTGCGCTCTCTCACTTTTCATAATCATTTCGTTATATTCATTTACGGGTACGGCAAAACCTTGATCAGAAACAGTAAATTGTGTTCCCTCACAATCAGTTTTTATTGTGGCATTTTCAAAACTCAGAGCGAATTCACTGCTTTTAGTAATCCAAATTTTAGTTGAATATTCGCCTTCCCATCGCGTTACGAATATAAAAGAGCATTGTTGGGATTTCTCTGGTTCCCAAATAAGGCTTCCTTGTGTACACCGACAGGATCCAGCCTTATAAAGACAACCAGGGCAACTACCTAGAGGCGTTGATATACCGCTCATTCCATAGCGTGTAAAAATAACTGAGTCAAAAGCATAGCAGTTCATGACTTCTTCTGTATACCAAATTATGCTAATAGGCCAAGGGCGCCATTCACTGTCCAGGGAATTATTCGTAGCTTTAAATGTGTTATTTCCAAACATTTCACCTGCTGGCGAATGGAAAAGTTTATGCATCCTGTGACATGTCGATGTTGGGATTTCTATATTTTCCGTATCAATTTTTTCATATTTAGAACCAAAAAGTCCCATTCTACGATTTATAATTGTTTTAACACATCGACAGACAGTTGTGGCCGTTTTGTATTCTAAAGTGTTTGCACGATAAACCGATAATGGCATTTCTATAGGCGGTTCTGTGGTTCTCCAATGCGGGCAGATAGGTTCCTCCGGAAGTTTCCACAAGCTACTCGGGGATTCTGCGAGACAAATCATTGGGCTGTGTGGTCCATGGCTAGCTATAGTTGGGCAAACAAGAGCAAGTAGCGCCAATATTGCCATAAAGTATGGGCTTAACATTCTTGGGCTAGATATAATAGGACTTGCTACCCTGTTTTCACTAAATCTCACTCTTCTTTTCGGAGAGTGGTTTTGTTTATTTCTGAAGTTTCCTCTTTCATTGTATCTGTTTTGGTTATTTTGGAAATTTCGATTATTCCAGTTTCCATTTCTGTTATTATTTTGGTTTCTATAGTTATTTTGATAATTCCCGTGTTTGTAATTTTGGTTATAATCTCCGCGATTATTATAGTTTTGATTATTCCTGCGGGTATAATTTGAGTTATAATTATTAAATTGCGGTTGGTTTGGTTGTTGGTAACTCCGATTTCTACAATTCGCCATTATGTGACCAGGCTTCCGGCAATGATAGCAAATTTTCCTTAGTTTATCATTTTCATTTTGTATCACTAGAGCTTCAACCTTTTCCGCTAAATCAACAAATTGATTATTTTGTAAGTGTGGACGTCTTTCTGTTAGTAATAGCTCAAAATGCTCCGCTGTTTCAAATGCTCTGGTATAGTCTTCAGGTCTTGAAGCCTTGACTTCAAATTGTAATTCAGGAACAAGGCGATCCAAAAATTCATCCAATAAACGCTGTTGGATCATATTTTCCTCATATCCAATCATTACTGCGCGTACAGCATCATTTAAGCGTTGTGCAAAAGCGAAAACTTTTTCGCCTGGCGCTTGTTTAACTATAGAAAGTGCTTGTCGAGCTACCGTACGCGAATGTCCATTTACAAATCTCTCTTGTAAAAAATTTAACGCATCTTGTAGGGTCTCCGATTGTGGGTTTTGTGAATCTAATTCAGCTCGTGCGCGTCCTCCTAAACATACTTTCAGGCGGTTTAGTTTTTGAGCTTCAGAGAGAGGGGTTAATAACAGATTTATTGCATCGTTAAAACGCTGCGACCAGCGTGCAAAAGAATTACAGGGGTTTCCATCGTATATTCCTATAGGTGAGCTTAATCCATTTAGGAACGGATCTCCCATCATTATTTCACAATTTTCGTCTCCCTCAATATTTTCATTTTCTTGGGGGTTTCTTTCTTTATTCTCATCGACATTGGATTTATTTTCACTAGATTTCTCACCACCGTGGCCATTCCATATAAATCCAGATCCTTCAGTCTCATTTTCCAAAACTTCAACTTTAAATTCTAGACTTTCCATTTTGTCTGATAATTCTCGAAATTTAGCTCCTAAATTAAAATTATCTTGTTCAGCGAGTTCTAGTCCTTCCTCAATGATATTTAGACGCTGACAATGTAAAATTTGCTCTTTTTCCAATTCAGTGCATTTTCCTTGGAAAAGAGCATGTACATCAGGGGTGCAGCTCGTCTCGCTTCTCGCCTCTCGCTTCTCGCTTTTTCTCGCCTTTTTGGGCAGTCTCGCCTCTCGCTTCTCGCTCTCGCTTTTTCTCAAAAAAACGAGAATTAAGCGAGAATTTTTTATCCCTTTATTTTTCTAATTTTTATTTTCAAGGAATAAATAAATGAGATGTCAAAGATTTGGAATTATTTCACACTCTCTGGACGAATTGCATTCTGTAAAGAATGTGATTATAAAAAAGATTTTCCGCCAAGAGCACCAACAACGACATTGGCAACACATTTAAAAAGTAAGCACCCGGAACAACACAAACAATTTTTGGATCAATCAACAGAAGTAAAGGCTGAGCTTAATGCACATCAAAAAGCAGAGGTTGAAGTAAACGAGTATTTAAATTCAAAAAGGCTGCAAATAACTGATGATCCATTTAAATACTGGTCTGGCGAAAATTCAATAAAATGGCCGTTACTGACAAAATTGTCTCATCGTTATTTCTCAGCACCAGCTACATCATCGGAGAGTGAAAGGTTTATTGAGAACAAATTTTATTTTAATCCTTTAAATTTTTAATTAGGCTTTTCTCAACTGCAGGATTGGTTGTAAGTAATTTACGCACAAGATTGTTGCCTGATAATGTCGAAAAATTGCTTTTTCTTCATAATAATTTAAAAATATACGATTATAAGTATGATTTATAAAAATATACTATTTAATTTAGGCAAATAAAATTTTTACAATTTTTTTTAAAATTCTCGCTTCTCGCCTCTCGCTTCTCGCTTTTTCTCGCCTTTTTTGGTAGTCTCGCCTCTCGCTTCTCGCTCTCGCTTTTTAATTTTCATTCTCGCTTCTCGTTTTCTCGTTCTCGCCTTTCAAAATTCAATTCGCTGCACCCCTGATGTACATAACAATTTTCTCCCTTATCTATTAATTTTTCTTCAATTTCATCCATTTTTAATTTATTTAAGTCAATTTCAACTCCTAAATCAAGTGTTGCATCTTTAATAAAATTTTCGACAATTTTAATTTTATCATTTAACGTCTCGAATTTTCCTTCAAGAACAAAATTTATTTGAGGAAAATCGGGTTTTTCCGTTTGTATATTCGTAATTGTTCCTTCAATACGGCGTATTGTTTTGCAAACTACCTCTTCAAAAGAACGGAGGCGGATAAGTAAACTATTCCAATTTTTTACTTCTTCCGCTGTAAAGAATTTTGGAGCAAAATCTGAACCAGTTTGTTCAATTTTACTCATTTTTATTAAGTCAATTTTCGAGCAAGGATAACACCTAGTAATATCCTTTGATTCCAATGGCACCTAGCCACGAATAAACACCTAGTAATTATTCGCTTTAAAAATATAAAATTTCAATAAGTGGAGCTTTCCTAGCTCAACACTTCAAAAATCCTTTTTAAACTTCGAAGTTTCCAAATTCCTCTCAGAAAAAGTACCCGGAGTGGCACCAAAATGAACTATGTTTAGTCTAGTTCAAATTCCCAGTTCTCTTTTACTGAGGATTTTAAATATTGCTAATAGTCCAAATATATTTTATTCAATTAAAATTAAGTTAAGTTTATAAAATTGGTATTGGTTAGGTATATCTTAAAGTTAAAGTCAAAAGGGTGAATTTATAATAATAGTGGTGAGTATTTATAGGGAACATTAATAGGTCGAGATTGGCGTAAACAAAAATAACAAATATTAAGATATGGGTCGGGAATTGTGATAGGCACTGATAACGGTCGGGATTTCTTTTAAATATAGAAGGAGGTCAAAATTTATATGTGCCTGTGAATATATTTATTTTTAGTTTGTTTATTTGATTAGGAGGTATACTGCACTCTCGACTGAGTTCAGGTCAAAATTGTTTGATTTTCACAGTTAGATTTAATACATGAATAAACAAAAATCCTTTTAAAATATAAAGCAACAACATCATTATAGAAATTAAAGCTTCCGCTATAAGAGAAAATGACCCTGAACCAGACGTTGCAAAGAGTTTGACCTCAATGCGGCCATTTGCGTTCAAAACTTTTGTGCTCAATACTTCTGCAGTTCGCAATAATTATCGCAGTTTGCTGCGTTCTTCATCGATCCACGAGCCTAGTGATCCACCGATAAGGGTAGAATTTTAGTTTTTTTTTTAAAATGTAGAGAAAAAAAAGGTTGCTGGCGGCCTCACTTAAGAGGCTCATTAGGTCTTAAACTCATTAGAGTCCTAACATGTCACCACATATACAGCCACGGACGTTCACAACCGTATCAGCAACACTTAGACACCAGCGACAGCCGTTTCACAACGATCATTTCATTGCGAATTCAAATTTGAACATCACATAAAGTAATGATCCAGCAGCAGGTTCACCTACAGCTACCTTGTTACGACTTTTGCCCGGTTCAAGCCACTGCGATTAAATTGGTTTCCATCAAAGTAATTTAGAAAAATTAAATCAACGGTCCCCAAATTTCTCGAAATGGCTCAGTCCCGGGCAGCGACGGGCGGTGTGTACAAAGGGCAGGGACGTAATCAACGCGAGCTGATGACTCGCACTTACTTGGAATTCCTCGTTCACGGAAAATAATTGCAATTTCCGATCCCAATCACGGCAAATTTTCAATGGTTTACCCGCCCCTTTCAGGGTAGGACAAGCACGTTGATTTTGCCAGTGTAGCGCGCGTGCAGCCCCGGACATCTAAGGGCATCACAGACCTGTTATTGCTCAATTTCTTTCGGCTGAACGCCGCAAATCCCTCTAAGAAGCTGTATACACTAAGAGTATGTACCAACTATTTAGTAGGTTAGAGTCTCGCTCGTTATCGGAATAAACCAGACAAATCACTCCACGAACTAAGAACGGCCATGCACCACCATCCACTGAATCATGAAAAAGCTATCAATCTGTCAATCCTCACAGTGTCCGGGCCGGGTGAGTTTCCCCGTGTTGAGTCAAATTAAGCCGCAGGCTCCACTCCTGGTGGTGCCCTTCCGTCAATTCCTTTAAGTTTCAGCTTTGCAACCATACTTCCCCGGAACCGGAAGACTTTCGTTTCCGGGAAGCTCCCCACCAAGGCAATATAATTTCCATCGGCGGATCGCTAGTTGGCATCGTTTACGGTCAGAACTAGGGCGGTATCTGATCGCCTTCGAACCTCTGACTTTCGTTCTTGATTAATAAAAACATTCTTGGCAAATGCTTTCGCTGTAGTTTGTCTGGCCACGGTCCAAGAATTTCACCTCTCACGGGACCATACAAATGCCCCCGTTTGTCTCTGTTAACCATTATCTCAGTCCGTAAAACCAATAAAACTGAACCGAAATCATTTTCTATTATTCCATGCACGATCATTCAAGCGAAAACGCCTGTTTGAAGCACTCTGATTTGTTCAAAGTAAACTTGCAATGCCTGTTAAGAATCCTGTTAAGGACTCAAAACCGAACATTACGATAAATCGATAACACCTAGAGACACCCGAAGGGTTCCAAGGTATCGATACGAATCCAACTATGAGCTTTCTAACCGCAGCAATAATTCTATGTATTTGCAGAGCTGGAATTACCGCGGCTGCTGGCACCAGACTTGCCCTCTGCTTGATACTCGTTAAAGGGTTTAAATTGTACCCATTCCGATGACCGGCCTCAAAGAGAACAGTCTCGTTATTTCTCGTCACTACCTCCTCGAGCCGAGAGTGGGTAATTTGCGCGCCTGCTGCCATCCTTAGACGTAGTGGCCATTTCTCAGGCCCCTTCTCCGGAGTCGAACCCTGATCCTCCGTTATCCGTCACCACCACGGGAGTCGATTATGCTCCCGTCAAGTTGATAAAGTGGACGCTTGAAAGACACGCCGCCGGCACAAGGCCATGCGGTCAGCTAAGTTATTCTGAGTCAACAAGAAGCAGCCGAAGCCGCGTGGTTTTGTTCTAATAAATGCGCTTTTCCGTAAGGACAAAGCTTTAGTGCATGTATTAGCTCTAGCTTTTCCACAGTTATCCATTTAGACAATCAAGATCAAGTAAATAATGGCCATTGTAATGAGCCGTTCGCGGTTTCTCGATAAACGATTAAACTTATACATGCATGGCTTAATCTTTGAAATAAACACATCAGTTCAGGCAGGATCAACCAGATATCTTTTATTTAGGTATTTAGCAAAGCTTGAATTACCGAGACTGCTGGTAATTAAGCTGTCATTAATAATGATTACATTGATAATTTTAGAATTCAAAATCCCGAAATAAAAGTCGAAAATTAAAAATTAATGACAGCTGATAACATACTAAATATCCTTTGCAAAAGAATGTCAATAATTAATTATAATTATAAATTCACAAAAGTTATAATCGGCTAAATTCCTGACAATTGCCAGAAGCCAAATTAATTTTGCAGCGAGAGTCAATAAAGGATTGTTAGAAGTTTATTGTTATAAGTTTAATTTTATAAACTTTAAAAGTTTTAAAAAATAAATAACAATAAACTTTATTCTTCAAAAAACAAAGCTTATTATAATAATAAACTTTAAATTTTTCAAAAAATTTTTTAATCCTATTATTTCTCTCCACGAGTTTCTAGATTAGCCCAATTTGAGTTTTCCTTTAAACCATTCCCGCGAACAGCGAACATCGAAATCCACGCCCACTTTGCCTCAGCGAAATTTGTTTTAAATATTAAGAAATTGACAACCCATTGATTACGACCATACCGCGTTGAAAGCACGCCATCCCGTCCGATCTGGCAAGTTAAGCAACGCTGGGCTTCCTTAGTACTTGGAACGGAGACGTCCTGGGAATCGGGAGTGTCGTAATCTTTTTTTAATGATTTGGCAAAAACTTGAGTCAATGAAAACAAATGAGACTATCAAAAACATATTTAATTTTTTTAAATATTGTAGTTGGCTTCTACGCTGGGCTTCCTTAGTCAACTTAGCCTGGAAAATTCTTTTTAAAGATGAAATTGCCTGAAATTGCCTGGGGGAACCCTATTGCCTGAACCCTACGACACTTGGTCAATTGCACTTTGGTCTACTTTGCCTGAGGCAATTTTTAATCGGATCGTCACAGACTCTAAACCAAAAATGCCTGGTGAAATTTGATTGCCTGGGGGAACCCTATTGCCTGAACCCTACGACACTTGGTCAATTGCACTTTGGTCTACTTTGCCTGAGGCAATTTTTAATCGGATCGTCACAGACTCTAAACCAAAAATGCCTGGTGAAATTTGATTGCCTGGGGGAACCCTATTGCCTGAACCCTACGACACTTGGTCAATTGCACTTTGGTCTACTTTGCCTGAGGCAATTTTTAATCGGATCGTCACAGACTCTAAACCAAAAATGCCTGGTGAAATTTGATTGCCTGGGGAAACCTATTGCCTGAACCCTACGACACTTGGTCAATTGCACTTTGGTCTACTTTGCCTGGGGGCAAAGTAGACCAAAACTTTTTGGTCTACTTTGCCTGGGGCAAAGTAGACCAAAATTTGATTGCCTGGGGGAACCCTATTGCCTGAACCCTACGACACTTGGTCAATTGCACTTTGGTCTACTTTGCCTGAGGCAATTTTTAATCGGATCGTCACAGACTCTAAACCAAAAATGCCTGGTGAAATTTGATTGCCTGGGGGAACCCTATTGCCTGAACCCTACGACACTTGGTCAATTGCACTTTGGTCTACTTTGCCTGAGGCAATTTTTAATCGGATCGTCACAGACTCTAAACCAAAAATGCCTGGTGAAATTTGATTGCCTGGGGGAACCCTATTGCCTGAACCCTACGACACTTGGTCAATTGCACTTTGGTCTACTTTGCCTGAGGCAATTTTTAATCGGATCGTCACAGACTCTAAACCAAAAATGCCTGGTGAAATTTGATTGCCTGGGGGAAACCTATTGCCTGAACCCTACGACACTTGGTCAATTGCACTTTGGTCTACTTTGCCTGGGGGCAAAGTAGACCAAAACTTTCGGGACTACTTTGCCTGGGGCAAAGTAGACCAAAATTTGATTGCCTGGGGGAACCCTATTGCTTGAACCCTACGACACTTGGTCAATTGCACTTTGGTCTACTTTGCCTGAGGCAATTTTTAATCGGATCGTCACAGACTCTAAACCAAAAATGCCTGGTGAAATTTGATTGCCTGGGGGAACCCTATTGCCTGAACCCTACGACACTTGGTCAATTGCACTTTGGTCTACTTTGCCTGAGGCAATTTTTAATCGGATCGTCACAGACTCTAAACCAAAAATGCCTGGTGAAATTTGATTGCCTGGGGGAACCCTATTGCCTGAACCCTACGACACTTGGTCAATTGCACTTTGGTCTACTTTGCCTGAGGCAATTTTTAATCGGATCGTCACAGACTCTAAACCAAAAATGCCTGGTGAAATTTGATTGCCTGGGGGAACCCTATTGCCTGAACCCTACGACACTTGGTCAATTGCACTTTGGTCTACTTTGCCTGAGGCAATTTTTAATCGGATCGTCACAGACTCTAAACCAAAAATGCCTGGTGAAATTTGATTGCCTGGGGGAACCCTATTGCCTGAACCCTACGACACTTGGTCAATTGCACTTTGGTCTACTTTGCCTGAGGCAATTTTTAATCGGATCGTCACAGACTCTAAACCAAAAATGCCTGGTGAAATTTGATTGCCTGGGGGAACCCTATTGCCTGAACCCTACGACACTTGGTCAATTGCACTTTGGTCTACTTTGCCTGAGGCAATTTTTAATCGGATCGTCACAGACTCTAAACCAAAAATGCCTGGTGAAATTTGATTGCCTGGGGGAACCCTATTGCCTGAACCCTACGACACTTGGTCAATTGCACTTTGGTCTACTTTGCCTGAGGCAATTTTTAATCGGATCGTCACAGACTCTAAACCAAAAATGCCTGGTGAAATTTGATTGCCTGGGGGAACCCTATTGCCTGAACCCTACGACACTTGGTCAATTGCACTTTGGTCTACTTTGCCTGAGGCAATTTTTAATCGGATCGTCACAGACTCTAAACCAAAAATGCCTGGTGAAATTTGATTGCCTGGGGGAACCCTATTGCCTGAACCCTACGACACTTGGTCAATTGCACTTTGGTCTACTTTGCCTGAGGCAATTTTTAATCGGATCGTCACAGACTCTAAACCAAAAATGCCTGGTGAAATTTGATTGCCTGGGGGAACCCTATTGCCTGAACCCTACGACACTTGGTCAATTGCACTTTGGTCTACTTTGCCTGAGGCAATTTTTAATCGGATCGTCACAGACTCTAAACCAAAAATGCCTGGTGAAATTTGATTGCCTGGGGAAACCTATTGCCTGAACCCTACGACACTTGGTCAATTGCACTTTGGTCTACTTTGCCTGGGGGCAAAGTAGACCAAAACTTTTGGTCTACTTTGCCTGGGGCAAAGTAGACCAAAATTTGATTGCCTGGGGGAACCCTATTGCCTGAACCCTACGACACTTGGTCAATTGCACTTTGGTCTACTTTGCCTGAGGCAATTTTTAATCGGATCGTCACAGACTCTAAACCAAAAATGCCTGGTGAAATTTGATTGCCTGGGGGAACCCTATTGCCTGAACCCTACGACACTTGGTCAATTGCACTTTGGTCTACTTTGCCTGAGGCAATTTTTAATCGGATCGTCACAGACTCTAAACCAAAAATGCCTGGTGAAATTTGATTGCCTGGGGGAACCCTATTGCCTGAACCCTACGACACTTGGTCAATTGCACTTTGGTCTACTTTGCCTGAGGCAATTTTTAATCGGATCGTCACAGACTCTAAACCAAAAATGCCTGGTGAAATTTGATTGCCTGGGGGAAACCTATTGCCTGAACCCTACGACACTTGGTCAATTGCACTTTGGTCTACTTTGCCTGGGGGCAAAGTAGACCAAAACTTTGGTCTACTTTGCCTGGGGCAAAGTAGACCAAAATTTGATTGCCTGGGGGAACCCTATTGCTTGAACCCTACGACACTTGGTCAATTGCACTTTGGTCTACTTTGCCTGAGGCAATTTTTAATCGGATCGTCACAGACTCTAAACCAAAAATGCCTGGTGAAATTTGATTGCCTGGGGGAACCCTATTGCCTGAACCCTACGACACTTGGTCAATTGCACTTTGGTCTACTTTGCCTGAGGCAATTTTTAATCGGATCGTCACAGACTCTAAACCAAAAATGCCTGGTGAAATTTGATTGCCTGGGGGAACCCTATTGCCTGAACCCTACGACACTTGGTCAATTGCACTTTGGTCTACTTTGCCTGAGGCAATTTTTAATCGGATCGTCACAGACTCTAAACCAAAAATGCCTGGTGAAATTTGATTGCCTGGGGGAACCCTATTGCCTGAACCCTACGACACTTGGTCAATTGCACTTTGGTCTACTTTGCCTGAGGCAATTTTTAATCGGATCGTCACAGACTCTAAACCAAAAATGCCTGGTGAAATTTGATTGCCTGGGGGAACCCTATTGCCTGAACCCTACGACACTTGGTCAATTGCACTTTGGTCTACTTTGCCTGAGGCAATTTTTAATCGGATCGTCACAGACTCTAAACCAAAAATGCCTGGTGAAATTTGATTGCCTGGGGGAACCCTATTGCCTGAACCCTACGACACTTGGTCAATTGCACTTTGGTCTACTTTGCCTGAGGCAATTTTTAATCGGATCGTCACAGACTCTAAACCAAAAATGCCTGGTGAAATTTGATTGCCTGGGGGAACCCTATTGCCTGAACCCTACGACACTTGGTCAATTGCACTTTGGTCTACTTTGCCTGAGGCAATTTTTAATCGGATCGTCACAGACTCTAAACCAAAAATGCCTGGTGAAATTTGATTGCCTGGGGGAACCCTATTGCCTGAACCCTACGACACTTGGTCAATTGCACTTTGGTCTACTTTGCCTGAGGCAATTTTTAATCGGATCGTCACAGACTCTAAACCAAAAATGCCTGGTGAAATTTGATTGCCTGGGGGAACCCTATTGCCTGAACCCTACGACACTTGGTCAATTGCACTTTGGTCTACTTTGCCTGAGGCAATTTTTAATCGGATCGTCACAGACTCTAAACCAAAAATGCCTGGTGAAATTTGATTGCCTGGGGGAACCCTATTGCCTGAACCCTACGACACTTGGTCAATTGCACTTTGGTCTACTTTGCCTGAGGCAATTTTTAATCGGATCGTCACAGACTCTAAACCAAAAATGCCTGGTGAAATTTGATTGCCTGGGGGAACCCTATTGCCTGAACCCTACGACACTTGGTCAATTGCACTTTGGTCTACTTTGCCTGAGGCAATTTTTAATCGGATCGTCACAGACTCTAAACCAAAAATGCCTGGTGAAATTTGATTGCCTGGGGGAAACCTATTGCCTGAACCCTACGACACTTGGTCAATTGCACTTTGGTCTACTTTACCTGGGGGCAAAGTAGACCAAAACTTTTTGGTCTACTTTGCCTGGGGCAAAGTAGACCAAAATTTGATTGCCTGGGGGAACCCTATTGCCTGAACCCTACGACACTTGGTCAATTGCACTTTGGTCTACTTTGCCTGAGGCAATTTTTAATCGGATCGTCACAGACTCTAAACCAAAAATGCCTGGTGAAATTTGATTGCCTGGGGGAACCCTATTGCCTGAACCCTACGACACTTGGTCAATTGCACTTTGGTCTACTCTACTTTGCCTGAGGCAATTT
Organism: Meloidogyne incognita; assembly: GCA_036172945.1. Lineage (NCBI taxonomy): Eukaryota > Metazoa > Nematoda > Chromadorea > Rhabditida > Meloidogynidae > Meloidogyne > Meloidogyne incognita. The sequence goes on from JARQAC010000002.1 coordinate 7,797,815, forward strand.
TTAATCGGATCGTCACAGACTCTAAACCAAAAATGCCTGGTGAAATTTGATTGCCTGGGGGAACCCTATTGCCTGAACCCTACGACACTTGGTCAATTGCACTTTGGTCTACTTTGCCTGAGGCAATTTTTAATCGGATCGTCACAGACTCTAAACCAAAAATGCCTGGTGAAATTTGATTGCCTGGGGGAACCCTATTGCCTGAACCCTACGACACTTGGTCAATTGCACTTTGGTCTACTTTGCCTGAGGCAATTTTTAATCGGATCGTCACAGACTCTAAACCAAAAATGCCTGGTGAAATTTGATTGCCTGGGGGAACCCTATTGCCTGAACCCTACGACACTTGGTCAATTGCACTTTGGTCTACTTTGCCTGAGGCAATTTTTAATCGGATCGTCACAGACTCTAAACCAAAAATGCCTGGTGAAATTTGATTGCCTGGGGGAACCCTATTGCCTGAACCCTACGACACTTGGTCAATTGCACTTTGGTCTACTTTGCCTGAGGCAATTTTTAATCGGATCGTCACAGACTCTAAACCAAAAATGCCTGGTGAAATTTGATTGCCTGGGGGAACCCTATTGCCTGAACCCTACGACACTTGGTCAATTGCACTTTGGTCTACTTTGCCTGAGGCAATTTTTAATCGGATCGTCACAGACTCTAAACCAAAAATGCCTGGTGAAATTTGATTGCCTGGGGAAACCTATTGCCTGAACCCTACGACACTTGGTCAATTGCACTTTGGTCTACTTTGCCTGGGGGCAAAGTAGACCAAAACGTTTTGGTCTACTTTGCCTGGGGCAAAGTAGACCAAAATTTGATTGCCTGGGGGAACCCTATTGCCTGAACCCTACGACACTTGGTCAATTGCACTTTGGTCTACTTTGCCTGAGGCAATTTTTAATCGGATCGTCACAGACTCTAAACCAAAAATGCCTGGTGAAATTTGATTGCCTGGGGGAACCCTATTGCCTGAACCCTACGACACTTGGTCAATTGCACTTTGGTCTACTTTGCCTGAGGCAATTTTTAATCGGATCGTCACAGACTCTAAACCAAAAATGCCTGGTGAAATTTGATTGCCTGGGGGAAACCTATTGCCTGAACCCTACGACACTTGGTCAATTGCACTTTGGTCTACTTTGCCTGGGGGCAAAGTAGACTAAAACTTTTGGTCTACTTTGCCTGGGGCAAAGTAGACCAAAATTTGATTGCCTGGGGGAACCCTATTGCCTGAACCCTACGACACTTGGTCAATTGCACTTTGGTCTACTTTGCCTGAGGCAATTTTTAATCGGATCGTCACAGACTCTAAACCAAAAATGCCTGGTGAAATTTGATTGCCTGGGGGAACCATATTGCCTGAACCCTACGACACTTGGTCAATTGCACTTTGGTCTACTTTGCCTGAGGCAATTTTTAATCGGATCGTCACAGACTCTAAACCAAAAATGCCTGGTGAAATTTGATTGCCTGGGGGAACCCTATTGCCTGAACCCTACGACACTTGGTCAATTGCACTTTGGTCTACTTTGCCTGAGGCAATTTTTAATCGGATCGTCACAGACTCTAAACCAAAAATGCCTGGTGAAATTTGATTGCCTGGGGGAACCCTATTGCCTGAACCCTACGATACTTGGTCAATTGCACTTTGGTCTACTTTGCCTGAGGCAATTTTTAATCGGATCGTCACAGACTCTAAACCAAAAATGCCTGGTGAAATTTGATTGCCTGGGGGAACCCTATTGCCTGAACCCTACGACACTTGGTCAATTGCACTTTGGTCTACTTTGCCTGAGGCAATTTTTAATCGGATCGTCACAGACTCTAAACCAAAAATGCCTGGTGAAATTTGATTGCCTGGGGGAACCCTATTGCCTGAACCCTACGACACTTGGTCAATTGCACTTTGGTCTACTTTGCCTGAGGCAATTTTTAATCGGATCGTCACAGACTCTAAACCAAAAATGCCTGGTGAAATTTGATTGCCTGGGGGAACCCTATTGCCTGAACCCTACGACACTTGGTCAATTGCACTTTGGTCTACTTTGCCTGAGGCAATTTTTAATCGGATCGTCACAGACTCTAAACCAAAAATGCCTGGTGAAATTTGATTGCCTGGGGAAACCTATTGCCTGCCCCCTACCACCCTTGGTCAATTGCACTTTGTTCTACTTTGCCTGGGGGCAAAGTAGTCTAATGCTATTGGTCTACTTTGCCTGGGGCAAAGTAGACCAAAATTTGATTGCCTGGGGGAACCCTATTGCCTGAACCCTACGACACTTGGTCAATTGCACTTTGGTCTACTTTGCCTGAGGCAATTTTTAATCGGATCGTCACAGACTCTAAACCAAAAATGCCTGGTGAAATTTGATTGCCTGGGGAACCCTATTGCCTGAACCCTACGACACTTGGTCAATTGCACTTTGGTCTACTTTGCCTGAGGCAATTTTTAATCGGATCGTCACAGACTCTAAACCAAAAATGCCTGGTGAAATTTGATTGCCTGGGGGAACCCTATTGCCTGAACCCTACGACACTTGGTCAATTGCACTTTGGTCTACTTTGCCTGAGGCAATTTTTAATCGGATCGTCACAGACTCTAAACCAAAAATGCCTGGTGAAATTTGATTGCCTGGGGGAAACCTATTGCCTGAACCCTACGACACTTGGTCAATTGCACTTTGGTCTACTTTGCCTGGGGGCAAAGTAGACCAAAACTTTTTGGTCTACTTTGCCTGGGGCAAAGTAGACCAAAATTTGATTGCCTGGGGGAACCCTATTGCTTGAACCCTACGACACTTGGTCAATTGCACTTTGGTCTACTTTGCCTGAGGCAATTTTTAATCGGATCGTCACAGACTCTAAACCAAAAATGCCTGGTGAAATTTGATTGCCTGGGGGAACCCTATTGCCTGAACCCTACGACACTTGGTCAATTGCACTTTGGTCTACTTTGCCTGAGGCAATTTTTAATCGGATCGTCACAGACTCTAAACCAAAAATGCCTGGTGAAATTTGATTGCCTGGGGGAACCCTATTGCCTGAACCCTACGACACTTGGTCAATTGCACTTTGGTCTACTTTGCCTGAGGCAATTTTTAATCGGATCGTCACAGACTCTAAACCAAAAATGCCTGGTGAAATTTGATTGCCTGGGGGAACCCTATTGACTGAACCCTACGACACTTGGTCAATTGCACTTTGGTCTACTTTGCCTGAGGCAATTTTTAATCGGATCGTCACAGACTCTAAACCAAAAATGCCTGGTGAAATTTGATTGCCTGGGGGAACCCTATTGCCTGAACCCTACGACACTTGGTCAATTGCACTTTGGTCTACTTTGCCTGAGGCAATTTTTAATCGGATCGTCACAGACTCTAAACCAAAAATGCCTGGTGAAATTTGATTGCCTGGGGGAACCCTATTGCCTGAACCCTACGACACTTGGTCAATTGCACTTTGGTCTACTTTGCCTGAGGCAATTTTTAATCGGATCGTCACAGACTCTAAACCAAAAATGCCTGGTGAAATTTGATTGCCTGGGGGAACCCTATTGCCTGAACCCTACGACACTTGGTCAATTGCACTTTGGTCTACTTTGCCTGAGGCAATTTTTAATCGGATCGTCACAGACTCTAAACCAAAAATGCCTGGTGAAATTTGATTGCCTGGGGGAACCCTATTGCCTGAACCCTACGACACTTGGTCAATTGCACTTTGGTCTACTTTGCCTGAGGCAATTTTTAATCGGATCGTCACAGACTCTAAACCAAAAATGCCTGGTGAAATTTGATTGCCTGGGGGAACCCTATTGCCTGAACCCTACGACACTTGGTCAATTGCACTTTGGTCTACTTTGCCTGAGGCAATTTTTAATCGGATCGTCACAGACTCTAAACCAAAAATGCCTGGTGAAATTTGATTGCCTGGGGGAACCCTATTGCCTGAACCCTACGACACTTGGTCAATTGCACTTTGGTCTACTTTGCCTGAGGCAATTTTTAATCGGATCGTCACAGACTCTAAACCAAAAATGCCTGGTGAAATTTGATTGCCTGGGGGAACCCTATTGCCTGAACCCTACGACACTTGGTCAATTGCACTTTGGTCTACTTTGCCTGAGGCAATTTTTAATCGGATCGTCACAGACTCTAAACCAAAAATGCCTGGTGAAATTTGATTGCCTGGGGGAAACCTATTGCCTGAACCCTACGACACTTGGTCAATTGCACTTTGGTCTACTTTACCTGGGGGCAAAGTAGACCAAAACTTTTTGGTCTACTTTGCCTGGGGCAAAGTAGACCAAAATTTGATTGCCTGGGGAACCCTATTGCCTGAACCCTACGACACTTGGTCAATTGCACTTTGGTCTACTTTGCCTGAGGCAATTTTTAATCGGATCGTCACAGACTCTAAACCAAAAATGCCTGGTGAAATTTGATTGCCTGGGGGAACCCTATTGCCTGAACCCTACGACACTTGGTCAATTGCACTTTGGTCTACTCTACTTTGCCTGAGGCAATTTTTAATCGGATCGTCACAGACTCTAAACCAAAAATGCCTGGTGAAATTTGATTGCCTGGGGGAACCCTATTGCCTGAACCCTACGACACTTGGTCAATTGCACTTTGGTCTACTTTGCCTGAGGCAATTTTTAATCGGATCGTCACAGACTCTAAACCAAAAATGCCTGGTGAAATTTGATTGCCTGGGGGAACCCTATTGCCTGAACCCTACGACACTTGGTCAATTGCACTTTGGTCTACTTTGCCTGAGGCAATTTTTAATCGGATCGTCACAGACTCTAAACCAAAAATGCCTGGTGAAATTTGATTGCCTGGGGGAACCCTATTGCCTGAACCCTACGACACTTGGTCAATTGCACTTTGGTCTACTTTGCCTGAGGCAATTTTTAATCGGATCGTCACAGACTCTAAACCAAAAATGCCTGGTGAAATTTGATTGCCTGGGGGAACCCTATTGCCTGAACCCTACGACACTTGGTCAATTGCACTTTGGTCTACTTTGCCTGAGGCAATTTTTAATCGGATCGTCACAGACTCTAAACCAAAAATGCCTGGTGAAATTTGATTGCCTGGGGGAACCCTATTGCCTGAACCCTACGACACTTGGTCAATTGCACTTTGGTCTACTTTGCCTGAGGCAATTTTTAATCGGATCGTCACAGACTCTAAACCAAAAATGCCTGGTGAAATTTGATTGCCTGGGGGAAACCTATTGCCTGAACCCTACGACACTTGGTCAATTGCACTTTGGTCTACTTTGCCTGGGGGCAAAGTAGACCAAAACTTTCTGGTCTACTTTGCCTGGGGCAAAGTAGACCAAAATTTGATTGCCTGGGGGAACCCTATTGCCTGAACCCTACGACACTTGGTCAATTGCACTTTGGTCTACTTTGCCTGAGGCAATTTTTAATCGGATCGTCACAGACTCTAAACCAAAAATGCCTGGTGAAATTTGATTGCCTGGGGGAACCCTATTGCCTGAACCCTACGACACTTGGTCAATTGCACTTTGGTCTACTTTGCCTGAGGCAATTTTTAATCGGATCGTCACAGACTCTAAACCAAAAATGCCTGGTGAAATTTGATTGCCTGGGGGAAACCTATTGCCTGAACCCTACGACACTTGGTCAATTGCACTTTGGTCTACTTTGCCTGGGGGCAAAGTAGACCAAAACTTTTGGGTCTACTTTGCCTGGGGCAAAGTAGACCAAAATTTGATTGCCTGGGGGAACCCTATTGCCTGAACCCTACGACACTTGGTCAATTGCACTTTGGTCTACTTTGCCTGAGGCAATTTTTAATCGGATCGTCACAGACTCTAAACCAAAAATGCCTGGTGAAATTTGATTGCCTGGGGGAACCCTATTGCCTGAACCCTACGACACTTGGTCAATTGCACTTTGGTCTACTTTGCCTGAGGCAATTTTTAATCGGATCGTCACAGACTCTAAACCAAAAATGCCTGGTGAAATTTGATTGCCTGGGGGAACCCTATTGCCTGAACCCTACGACACTTGGTCAATTGCACTTTGGTCTACTTTGCCTGAGGCAATTTTTAATCGGATCGTCACAGACTCTAAACCAAAAATGCCTGGTGAAATTTGATTGCCTGGGGGAACCCTATTGCCTGAACCCTACGACACTTGGTCAATTGCACTTTGGTCTACTTTGCCTGAGGCAATTTTTAATCGGATCGTCACAGACTCTAAACCAAAAATGCCTGGTGAAATTTGATTGCCTGGGGGAACCCTATTGCCTGAACCCTACGACACTTGGTCAATTGCACTTTGGTCTACTTTGCCTGAGGCAATTTTTAATCGGATCGTCACAGACTCTAAACCAAAAATGCCTGGTGAAATTTGATTGCCTGGGGGAAACCTATTGCCTGAACCCTACGACACTTGGTCAATTGCACTTTGGTCTACTTTGCCTGGGGGCAAAGTAGACCAAATCTTTGGTCTACTTTGCCTGGGGCAAAGTAGACCAAAATTTGATTGCCTGGGGGAACCCTATTGCCTGAACCCTACGACACTTGGTCAATTGCACTTTGGTCTACTTTGCCTGAGGCAATTTTTAATCGGATCGTCACAGACTCTAAACCAAAAATGCCTGGTGAAATTTGATTGCCTGGGGGAACCCTATTGCCTGAACCCTACGACACTTGGTCAATTGCACTTTGGTCTACTTTGCCTGAGGCAATTTTTAATCGGATCGTCACAGACTCTAAACCAAAAATGCCTGGTGAAATTTGATTGCCTGGGGGAACCCTATTGCCTGAACCCTACGACACTTGGTCAATTGCACTTTGGTCTACTTTGCCTGAGGCAATTTTTAATCGGATCGTCACAGACTCTAAACCAAAAATGCCTGGTGAAATTTGATTGCCTTGGGGAACCCTATTGCCTGAACCCTACGACACTTGGTCAATTGCACTTTGGTCTACTTTGCCTGAGGCAATTTTTAATCGGATCGTCACAGACTCTAAACCAAAAATGCCTGGTGAAATTTGATTGCCTGGGGGAACCCTATTGCCTGAACCCTACGACACTTGGTCAATTGCACTTTGGTCTACTTTGCCTGAGGCAATTTTTAATCGGATCGTCACAGACTCTAAACCAAAAATGCCTGGTGAAATTTGATTGCCTGGGGGAACCCTATTGCCTGAACCCTACGACACTTGGTCAATTGCACTTTGGTCTACTTTGCCTGAGGCAATTTTTAATCGGATCGTCACAGACTCTAAACCAAAAATGCCTGGTGAAATTTGATTGCCTGGGGGAACCCTATTGCCTGAACCCTACGACACTTGGTCAATTGCACTTTGGTCTACTTTGCCTGAGGCAATTTTTAATCGGATCGTCACAGACTCTAAACCAAAAATGCCTGGTGAAATTTGATTGCCTGGGGGAACCCTATTGCCTGAACCCTACGACACTTGGTCAATTGCACTTTGGTCTACTTTGCCTGAGGCAATTTTTAATCGGATCGTCACAGACTCTAAACCAAAAATGCCTGGTGAAATTTGATTGCCTGGGGGAACCCTATTGCCTGAACCCTACGACACTTGGTCAATTGCACTTTGGTCTACTTTGCCTGAGGCAATTTTTAATCGGATCGTCACAGACTCTAAACCAAAAATGCCTGGTGAAATTTGATTGCCTTGGGGAAACCTATTGCCTGAACCCTACGACACTTGGTCAATTGCACTTTGGTCTACTTTGCCTGGGGGCAAAGTAGCCTAAACACTTTTGGTCTACTTTGCCTGGGGCAAAGTAGACCAAAATTTGATTGCCTGGGGGAACCCTATTGCCTGAACCCTACGACACTTGGTCAATTGCACTTTGGTCTACTTTGCCTGAGGCAATTTTTAATCGGATCGTCACAGACTCTAAACCAAAAATGCCTGGTGAAATTTGATTGCCTGGGGGAACCCTATTGCCTGAACCCTACGACACTTGGTCAATTGCACTTTGGTCTACTTTGCCTGAGGCAATTTTTAATCGGATCGTCACAGACTCTAAACCAAAAATGCCTGGTGAAATTTGATTGCCTGGGGGAACCCTATTGCCTGAACCCTACGACACTTGGTCAATTGCACTTTGGTCTACTTTGCCTGAGGCAATTTTTAATCGGATCGTCACAGACTCTAAACCAAAAATGCCTGGTGAAATTTGATTGCCTGGGGGAACCCTATTGCCTGAACCCTACGACACTTGGTCAATTGCACTTTGGTCTACTTTGCCTGAGGCAATTTTTAATCGGATCGTCACAGACTCTAAACCAAAAATGCCTGGTGAAATTTGATTGCCTGGGGGAACCCTATTGCCTGAACCCTACGACACTTGGTCAATTGCACTTTGGTCTACTTTGCCTGAGGCAATTTTTAATCGGATCGTCACAGACTCTAAACCAAAAATGCCTGGTGAAATTTGATTGCCTGGGGGAAACCTATTGCCTGAACCCTACGACACTTGGTCAATTGCACTTTGGTCTACTTTGCCTGAGGCAATTTTTAATCGGATCGTCACAGACTCTAAACCAAAAATGCCTGGTGAAATTTGATTGCCTGGGGGAACCCTATTGCCTGAACCCTACGACACTTGGTCAATTGCACTTTGGTCTACTTTGCCTGAGGCAATTTTTAATCGGATCGTCACAGACTCTAAACCAAAAATGCCTGGTGAAATTTGATTGCCTGGGGGAAACCTATTGCCTGAACCCTACGACACTTGGTCAATTGCACTTTGGTCTACTTTGCCTGGGGGCAAAGTAGACCAAAACTTGGGTCTACTTTGCCTGGGGCAAAGTAGACCAAAATTTGATTGCCTGGGGGAACCCTATTGCTTGAACCCTACGACACTTGGTCAATTGCACTTTGGTCTACTTTGCCTGAGGCAATTTTTAATCGGATCGTCACAGACTCTAAACCAAAAATGCCTGGTGAAATTTGATTGCCTGGGGGAACCCTATTGCCTGAACCCTACGACACTTGGTCAATTGCACTTTGGTCTACTTTGCCTGAGGCAATTTTTAATCGGATCGTCACAGACTCTAAACCAAAAATGCCTGGTGAAATTTGATTGCCTGGGGGAACCCTATTGCCTGAACCCTACGACACTTGGTCAATTGCACTTTGGTCTACTTTGCCTGAGGCAATTTTTAATCGGATCGTCACAGACTCTAAACCAAAAATGCCTGGTGAAATTTGATTGCCTGGGGGAAACCTATTGCCTGAACCCTACGACACTTGGTCAATTGCACTTTGGTCTACTTTGCCTGGGGGCAAAGTAGACCAAAACTTTGGTCTACTTTGCCTGGGGCAAAGTAGACCAAAATTTGATTGCCTGGGGGAACCCTATTGCCTGAACCCTACGACACTTGGTCAATTGCACTTTGGTCTACTTTGCCTGAGGCAATTTTTAATCGGATCGTCACAGACTCTAAACCAAAAATGCCTGGTGAAATTTGATTGCCTGGGGGAACCCTATTGCCTGAACCCTACGACACTTGGTCAATTGCACTTTGGTCTACTTTGCCTGAGGCAATTTTTAATCGGATCGTCACAGACTCTAAACCAAAAATGCCTGGTGAAATTTGATTGCCTGGGGGAACCCTATTGCCTGAACCCTACGACACTTGGTCAATTGCACTTTGGTCTACTTTGCCTGAGGCAATTTTTAATCGGATCGTCACAGACTCTAAACCAAAAATGCCTGGTGAAATTTGATTGCCTTGGGGAACCCTATTGCCTGAACCCTACGACACTTGGTCAATTGCACTTTGGTCTACTTTGCCTGAGGCAATTTTTAATCGGATCGTCACAGACTCTAAACCAAAAATGCCTGGTGAAATTTGATTGCCTGGGGGAACCCTATTGCCTGAACCCTACGACACTTGGTCAATTGCACTTTGGTCTACTTTGCCTGAGGCAATTTTTAATCGGATCGTCACAGACTCTAAACCAAAAATGCCTGGTGAAATTTGATTGCCTGGGGGAACCCTATTGCCTGAACCCTACGACACTTGGTCAATTGCACTTTGGTCTACTTTGCCTGAGGCAATTTTTAATCGGATCGTCACAGACTCTAAACCAAAAATGCCTGGTGAAATTTGATTGCCTGGGGGAACCCTATTGCCTGAACCCTACGACACTTGGTCAATTGCACTTTGGTCTACTTTGCCTGAGGCAATTTTTAATCGGATCGTCACAGACTCTAAACCAAAAATGCCTGGTGAAATTTGATTGCCTGGGGGAACCCTATTGCCTGAACCCTACGACACTTGGTCAATTGCACTTTGGTCTACTTTGCCTGAGGCAATTTTTAATCGGATCGTCACAGACTCTAAACCAAAAATGCCTGGTGAAATTTGATTGCCTGGGGGAACCCTATTGCCTGAACCCTACGACACTTGGTCAATTGCACTTTGGTCTACTTTGCCTGAGGCAATTTTTAATCGGATCGTCACAGACTCTAAACCAAAAATGCCTGGTGAAATTTGATTGCCTGGGGGAAACCTATTGCCTGAACCCTACGACACTTGGTCAATTGCACTTTGGTCTACTTTGCCTGGGGGCAAAGTAGACCAAAACTTTTGGTCTACTTTGCCTGGGGCAAAGTAGACCAAAATTTGATTGCCTGGGGGAACCCTATTGCCTGAACCCTACGACACTTGGTCAATTGCACTTTGGTCTACTTTGCCTGAGGCAATTTTTAATCGGATCGTCACAGACTCTAAACCAAAAATGCCTGGTGAAATTTGATTGCCTGGGGGAACCCTATTGCCTGAACCCTACGACACTTGGTCAATTGCACTTTGGTCTACTTTGCCTGAGGCAATTTTTAATCGGATCGTCACAGACTCTAAACCAAAAATGCCTGGTGAAATTTGATTGCCTGGGGGAACCCTATTGCCTGAACCCTACGACACTTGGTCAATTGCACTTTGGTCTACTTTGCCTGAGGCAATTTTTAATCGGATCGTCACAGACTCTAAACCAAAAATGCCTGGTGAAATTTGATTGCCTGGGGGAACCCTATTGCCTGAACCCTACGACACTTGGTCAATTGCACTTTGGTCTACTTTGCCTGAGGCAATTTTTAATCGGATCGTCACAGACTCTAAACCAAAAATGCCTGGTGAAATTTGATTGCCTGGGGGAACCCTATTGCCTGAACCCTACGACACTTGGTCAATTGCACTTTGGTCTACTTTGCCTGAGGCAATTTTTAATCGGATCGTCACAGACTCTAAACCAAAAATGCCTGGTGAAATTTGATTGCCTGGGGAAACCTATTGCCTGAACCCTACGACACTTGGTCAATTGCACTTTGGTCTACTTTGCCTGAGGCAATTTTTAATCGGATCGTCACAGACTCTAAACCAAAAATGCCTGGTGAAATTTGATTGCCTGGGGGAACCCTATTGCCTGAACCCTACGACACTTGGTCAATTGCACTTTGGTCTACTTTGCCTGAGGCAATTTTTAATCGGATCGTCACAGACTCTAAACCAAAAATGCCTGGTGAAATTTGATTGCCTGGGGGAACCCTATTGCCTGAACCCTACGACACTTGGTCAATTGCACTTTGGTCTACTTTGCCTGAGGCAATTTTTAATCGGATCGTCACAGACTCTAAACCAAAAATGCCTGGTGAAATTTGATTGCCTGGGGGAACCCTATTGCCTGAACCCTACGACACTTGGTCAATTGCACTTTGGTCTACTTTGCCTGAGGCAATTTTTAATCGGATCGTCACAGACTCTAAACCAAAAATGCCTGGTGAAATTTGATTGCCTGGGGGAACCCTATTGCCTGAACCCTACGACACTTGGTCAATTGCACTTTGGTCTACTTTGCCTGAGGCAATTTTTAATCGGATCGTCACAGACTCTAAACCAAAAATGCCTGGTGAAATTTGATTGCCTGGGGGAAACCTATTGCCTGAACCCTACGACACTTGGTCAATTGCACTTTGGTCTACTTTGCCTGAGGCAATTTTTAATCGGATCGTCACAGACTCTAAACCAAAAATGCCTGGTGAAATTTGATTGCCTGGGGGAACCCTATTGCCTGAACCCTACGACACTTGGTCAATTGCACTTTGGTCTACTTTGCCTGAGGCAATTTTTAATCGGATCGTCACAGACTCTAAACCAAAAATGCCTGGTGAAATTTGATTGCCTGGGGGAAACCTATTGCCTGAACCCTACGACACTTGGTCAATTGCACTTTGGTCTACTTTGCCTGGGGGCAAAGTAGACCAAAACTTTTTGGTCTACTTTGCCTGGGGCAAAGTAGACCAAAATTTGATTGCCTGGGGGAACCCTATTGCTTGAACCCTACGACACTTGGTCAATTGCACTTTGGTCTACTTTGCCTGAGGCAATTTTTAATCGGATCGTCACAGACTCTAAACCAAAAATGCCTGGTGAAATTTGATTGCCTGGGGGAACCCTATTGCCTGAACCCTACGACACTTGGTCAATTGCACTTTGGTCTACTTTGCCTGAGGCAATTTTTAATCGGATCGTCACAGACTCTAAACCAAAAATGCCTGGTGAAATTTGATTGCCTGGGGGAACCCTATTGCCTGAACCCTACGACACTTGGTCAATTGCACTTTGGTCTACTTTGCCTGAGGCAATTTTTAATCGGATCGTCACAGACTCTAAACCAAAAATGCCTGGTGAAATTTGATTGCCTGGGGGAACCCTATTGCCTGAACCCTACGACACTTGGTCAATTGCACTTTGGTCTACTTTGCCTGAGGCAATTTTTAATCGGATCGTCACAGACTCTAAACCAAAAATGCCTGGTGAAATTTGATTGCCTGGGGGAACCCTATTGCCTGAACCCTACGACACTTGGTCAATTGCACTTTGGTCTACTTTGCCTGAGGCAATTTTTAATCGGATCGTCACAGACTCTAAACCAAAAATGCCTGGTGAAATTTGATTGCCTGGGGGAACCCTATTGCCTGAACCCTACGACACTTGGTCAATTGCACTTTGGTCTACTTTGCCTGGGGGCAAAGTAGACCAAAACTTTTTGGTCTACTTTGCCTGGGGCAAAGTAGACCAAAATTTGATTGCCTGGGGGAACCCTATTGCCTGAACCCTACGACACTTGGTCAATTGCACTTTGGTCTACTTTGCCTGGGGGCAAAGTAGACCAAAACTTTTTGGTCTACTTTGCCTGGGGCAAAGTAGACCAAAATTTGATTGCCTGGGGGAACCCTATTGCCTGAACCCTACGACACTTGGTCAATTGCACTTTGGTCTACTTTGCCTGAGGCAATTTTTAATCGGATCGTCACAGACTCTAAACCAAAAATGCCTGGTGAAATTTGATTGCCTGGGGGAACCCTATTGCCTGAACCCTACGACACTTGGTCAATTGCACTTTGGTCTACTTTGCCTGAGGCAATTTTTAATCGGATCGTCACAGACTCTAAACCAAAAATGCCTGGTGAAATTTGATTGCCTGGGGGAACCCTATTGCCTGAACCCTACGACACTTGGTCAATTGCACTTTGGTCTACTTTGCCTGAGGCAATTTTTAATCGGATCGTCACAGACTCTAAACCAAAAAATGCCTGGTGAAATTTGATTGCCTTGGGGAACCCTATTGCCTGAACCCTACGACACTTGGTCAATTGCACTTTGGTCTACTTTGCCTGAGGCAATTTTTAATCGGATCGTCACAGACTCTAAACCAAAAATGCCTGGTGAAATTTGATTGCCTGGGGGAACCCTATTGCCTGAACCCTACGACACTTGGTCAATTGCACTTTGGTCTACTTTGCCTGAGGCAATTTTTAATCGGATCGTCACAGACTCTAAACCAAAAATGCCTGGTGAAATTTGATTGCCTGGGGGAACCCTATTGCCTGAACCCTACGACACTTGGTCAATTGCACTTTGGTCTACTTTGCCTGAGGCAATTTTTAATCGGATCGTCACAGACTCTAAACCAAAAATGCCTGGTGAAATTTGATTGCCTGGGGGAACCCTATTGCCTGAACCCTACGACACTTGGTCAATTGCACTTTGGTCTACTTTGCCTGAGGCAATTTTTAATCGGATCGTCACAGACTCTAAACCAAAAATGCCTGGTGAAATTTGATTGCCTGGGGGAACCCTATTGCCTGAACCCTACGACACTTGGTCAATTGCACTTTGGTCTACTTTGCCTGAGGCAATTTTTAATCGGATCGTCACAGACTCTAAACCAAAAATGCCTGGTGAAATTTGATTGCCTGGGGGAACCCTATTGCCTGAACCCTACGACACTTGGTCAATTGCACTTTGGTCTACTTTGCCTGAGGCAATTTTTAATCGGATCGTCACAGACTCTAAACCAAAAATGCCTGGTGAAATTTGATTGCCTGGGGGAAACCTATTGCCTGAACCCTACGACACTTGGTCAATTGCACTTTGGTCTACTTTGCCTGGGGGCAAAGTAGACCAAACCGATCGGGACTGCCTCGCCTGGGGCAAAGTAGACCAAAATTTGATTGCCTGGGGGAACCCTATTGCCTGAACCCTACGACACTTGGTCAATTGCACTTTGGTCTACTTTGCCTGAGGCAATTTTTAATCGGATCGTCACAGACTCTAAACCAAAAATGCCTGGTGAAATTTGATTGCCTGGGGGAACCCTATTGCCTGAACCCTACGACACTTGGTCAATTGCACTTTGGTCTACTTTGCCTGAGGCAATTTTTAATCGGATCGTCACAGACTCTAAACCAAAAATGCCTGGTGAAATTTGATTGCCTGGGGGAACCCTATTGCCTGAACCCTACGACACTTGGTCAATTGCACTTTGGTCTACTTTGCCTGAGGCAATTTTTAATCGGATCGTCACAGACTCTAAACCAAAAATGCCTGGTGAAATTTGATTGCCTGGGGGAACCCTATTGCCTGAACCCTACGACACTTGGTCAATTGCACTTTGGTCTACTTTGCCTGAGGCAATTTTTAATCGGATCGTCACAGACTCTAAACCAAAAATGCCTGGTGAAATTTGATTGCCTGGGGGAACCCTATTGCCTGAACCCTACGACACTTGGTCAATTGCACTTTGGTCTACTTTGCCTGAGGCAATTTTTAATCGGATCGTCACAGACTCTAAACCAAAAATGCCTGGTGAAATTTGATTGCCTGGGGGAAACCTATTGCCTGAACCCTACGACACTTGGTCAATTGCACTTTGGTCTACTTTGCCTGAGGCAATTTTTAATCGGATCGTCACAGACTCTAAACCAAAAATGCCTGGTGAAATTTGATTGCCTGGGGGAACCCTATTGCCTGAACCCTACGACACTTGGTCAATTGCACTTTGGTCTACTTTGCCTGAGGCAATTTTTAATCGGATCGTCACAGACTCTAAACCAAAAATGCCTGGTGAAATTTGATTGCCTGGGGGAACCCTATTGCCTGAACCCTACGACACTTGGTCAATTGCACTTTGGTCTACTTTGCCTGAGGCAATTTTTAATCGGATCGTCACAGACTCTAAACCAAAAATGCCTGGTGAAATTTGATTGCCTGGGGGAACCCTATTGCCTGAACCCTACGACACTTGGTCAATTGCACTTTGGTCTACTTTGCCTGAGGCAATTTTTAATCGGATCGTCACAGACTCTAAACCAAAAATGCCTGGTGAAATTTGATTGCCTGGGGGAACCCTATTGCCTGAACCCTACGACACTTGGTCAATTGCACTTTGGTCTACTTTGCCTGAGGCAATTTTTAATCGGATCGTCACAGACTCTAAACCAAAAATGCCTGGTGAAATTTGA
Organism: Meloidogyne incognita; assembly: GCA_036172945.1. Classification (NCBI taxonomy): domain Eukaryota; kingdom Metazoa; phylum Nematoda; class Chromadorea; order Rhabditida; family Meloidogynidae; genus Meloidogyne; species Meloidogyne incognita. Next base: position 7,813,659 of record JARQAC010000002.1, read on the forward strand.
TTGCCTGGGGGAACCCTATTGCCTGAACCCTACGACACTTGGTCAATTGCACTTTGGTCTACTTTGCCTGAGGCAATTTTTAATCGGATCGTCACAGACTCTAAACCAAAAATGCCTGGTGAAATTTGATTGCCTGGGGGAACCCTATTGCCTGAACCCTACGACACTTGGTCAATTGCACTTTGGTCTACTTTGCCTGAGGCAATTTTTAATCGGATCGTCACAGACTCTAAACCAAAAATGCCTGGTGAAATTTGATTGCCTGGGGGAAACCTATTGCCTGAACCCTACGACACTTGGTCAATTGCACTTTGGTCTACTTTGCCTGGGGGCAAAGTAGACCAAAACTTTTGGGACTACTTTGCCTGGGGCAAAGTAGACCAAAATTTGATTGCCTGGGGGAACCCTATTGCCTGAACCCTACGACACTTGGTCAATTGCACTTTGGTCTACTTTGCCTGAGGCAATTTTTAATCGGATCGTCACAGACTCTAAACCAAAAATGCCTGGTGAAATTTGATTGCCTGGGGGAACCCTATTGCCTGAACCCTACGACACTTGGTCAATTGCACTTTGGTCTACTTTGCCTGAGGCAATTTTTAATCGGATCGTCACAGACTCTAAACCAAAAATGCCTGGTGAAATTTGATTGCCTGGGGGAACCCTATTGCCTGAACCCTACGACACTTGGTCAATTGCACTTTGGTCTACTTTGCCTGAGGCAATTTTTAATCGGATCGTCACAGACTCAAAACCAAAAATGCCTGGTGAAATTTGATTGCCTGGGGGAACCCTATTGCCTGAACCCTACGACACTTGGTCAATTGCACTTTGGTCTACTTTGCCTGAGGCAATTTTTAATCGGATCGTCACAGACTCTAAACCAAAAATGCCTGGTGAAATTTGATTGCCTGGGGGAACCCTATTGCCTGAACCCTACGACACTTGGTCAATTGCACTTTGGTCTACTTTGCCTGAGGCAATTTTTAATCGGATCGTCACAGACTCTAAACCAAAAATGCCTGGTGAAATTTGATTGCCTGGGGGAACCCTATTGCCTGAACCCTACGACACTTGGTCAATTGCACTTTGGTCTACTTTGCCTGAGGCAATTTTTAATCGGATCGTCACAGACTCTAAACCAAAAATGCCTGGTGAAATTTGATTGCCTGGGGGAACCCTATTGCCTGAACCCTACGACACTTGGTCAATTGCACTTTGGTCTACTTTGCCTGAGGCAATTTTTAATCGGATCGTCACAGACTCTAAACCAAAAATGCCTGGTGAAATTTGATTGCCTGGGGGAACCCTATTGCCTGAACCCTACGACACTTGGTCAATTGCACTTTGGTCTACTTTGCCTGAGGCAATTTTTAATCGGATCGTCACAGACTCTAAACCAAAAATGCCTGGTGAAATTTGATTGCCTGGGGGAACCCTATTGCCTGAACCCTACGACACTTGGTCAATTGCACTTTGGTCTACTTTGCCTGAGGCAATTTTTAATCGGATCGTCACAGACTCTAAACCAAAAATGCCTGGTGAAATTTGATTGCCTGGGGGAACCCTATTGCCTGAACCCTACGACACTTGGTCAATTGCACTTTGGTCTACTTTGCCTGAGGCAATTTTTAATCGGATCGTCACAGACTCTAAACCAAAAATGCCTGGTGAAATTTGATTGCCTGGGGGAACCCTATTGCCTGAACCCTACGACACTTGGTCAATTGCACTTTGGTCTACTTTGCCTGAGGCAATTTTTAATCGGATCGTCACAGACTCTAAACCAAAAATGCCTGGTGAAATTTGATTGCCTGGGGGAACCCTATTGCCTGAACCCTACGACACTTGGTCAATTGCACTTTGGTCTACTTTGCCTGAGGCAATTTTTAATCGGATCGTCACAGACTCTAAACCAAAAATGCCTGGTGAAATTTGATTGCCTGGGGGAACCCTATTGCCTGAACCCTACGACACTTGGTCAATTGCACTTTGGTCTACTTTGCCTGAGGCAATTTTTAATCGGATCGTCACAGACTCTAAACCAAAAATGCCTGGTGAAATTTGATTGCCTGGGGGAACCCTATTGCCTGAACCCTACGACACTTGGTCAATTGCACTTTGGTCTACTTTGCCTGAGGCAATTTTTAATCGGATCGTCACAGACTCTAAACCAAAAATGCCTGGTGAAATTTGATTGCCTGGGGGAACCCTATTGCCTGAACCCTACGACACTTGGTCAATTGCACTTTGGTCTACTTTGCCTGAGGCAATTTTTAATCGGATCGTCACAGACTCTAAACCAAAAATGCCTGGTGAAATTTGATTGCCTGGGGGAACCCTATTGCCTGAACCCTACGACACTTGGTCAATTGCACTTTGGTCTACTTTGCCTGGGGGCAAAGTAGACCAAAACTTTTTGGTCTACTTTGCCTGGGGCAAAGTAGACCAAAATTTGATTGCCTGGGGGAACCCTATTGCCTGAACCCTACGACACTTGGTCAATTGCACTTTGGTCTACTTTGCCTGAGGCAATTTTTAATCGGATCGTCACAGACTCTAAACCAAAAATGCCTGGTGAAATTTGATTGCCTGGGGGAACCCTATTGCCTGAACCCTACGACACTTGGTCAATTGCACTTTGGTCTACTTTGCCTGAGGCAATTTTTAATCGGATCGTCACAGACTCTAAACCAAAAATGCCTGGTGAAATTTGATTGCCTGGGGGAACCCTATTGCCTGAACCCTACGACACTTGGTCAATTGCACTTTGGTCTACTTTGCCTGAGGCAATTTTTAATCGGATCGTCACAGACTCAAAACCAAAAATGCCTGGTGAAATTTGATTGCCTGGGGGAACCCTATTGCCTGAACCCTACGACACTTGGTCAATTGCACTTTGGTCTACTTTGCCTGAGGCAATTTTTAATCGGATCGTCACAGACTCTAAACCAAAAATGCCTGGTGAAATTTGATTGCCTGGGGGAACCCTATTGCCTGAACCCTACGACACTTGGTCAATTGCACTTTGGTCTACTTTGCCTGAGGCAATTTTTAATCGGATCGTCACAGACTCTAAACCAAAAATGCCTGGTGAAATTTGATTGCCTGGGGAACCCTATTGCCTGAACCCTACGACACTTGGTCAATTGCACTTTGGTCTACTTTGCCTGAGGCAATTTTTAATCGGATCGTCACAGACTCTAAACCAAAAATGCCTGGTGAAATTTGATTGCCTGGGGGAACCCTATTGCCTGAACCCTACGACACTTGGTCAATTGCACTTTGGTCTACTTTGCCTGAGGCAATTTTTAATCGGATCGTCACAGACTCTAAACCAAAAATGCCTGGTGAAATTTGATTGCCTGGGGGAACCCTATTGCCTGAACCCTACGACACTTGGTCAATTGCACTTTGGTCTACTTTGCCTGAGGCAATTTTTAATCGGATCGTCACAGACTCTAAACCAAAAATGCCTGGTGAAATTTGATTGCCTGGGGGAACCCTATTGCCTGAACCCTACGACACTTGGTCAATTGCACTTTGGTCTACTTTGCCTGAGGCAATTTTTAATCGGATCGTCACAGACTCTAAACCAAAAATGCCTGGTGAAATTTGATTGCCTGGGGGAACCCTATTGCCTGAACCCTACGACACTTGGTCAATTGCACTTTGGTCTACTTTGCCTGAGGCAATTTTTAATCGGATCGTCACAGACTCTAAACCAAAAATGCCTGGTGAAATTTGATTGCCTGGGGGAACCCTATTGCCTGAACCCTACGACACTTGGTCAATTGCACTTTGGTCTACTTTGCCTGAGGCAATTTTTAATCGGATCGTCACAGACTCTAAACCAAAAATGCCTGGTGAAATTTGATTGCCTGGGGGAACCCTATTGCCTGAACCCTACGACACTTGGTCAATTGCACTTTGGTCTACTTTGCCTGAGGCAATTTTTAATCGGATCGTCACAGACTCTAAACCAAAAATGCCTGGTGAAATTTGATTGCCTGGGGGAACCCTATTGCCTGAACCCTACGACACTTGGTCAATTGCACTTTGGTCTACTTTGCCTGAGGCAATTTTTAATCGGATCGTCACAGACTCTAAACCAAAAATGCCTGGTGAAATTTGATTGCCTGGGGGAACCCTATTGCCTGAACCCTACGACACTTGGTCAATTGCACTTTGGTCTACTTTGCCTGAGGCAATTTTTAATCGGATCGTCACAGACTCTAAACCAAAAATGCCTGGTGAAATTTGATTGCCTGGGGGAACCCTATTGCCTGAACCCTACGACACTTGGTCAATTGCACTTTGGTCTACTTTGCCTGAGGCAATTTTTAATCGGATCGTCACAGACTCTAAACCAAAAATGCCTGGTGAAATTTGATTGCCTGGGGGAACCCTATTGCCTGAACCCTACGACACTTGGTCAATTGCACTTTGGTCTACTTTGCCTGAGGCAATTTTTAATCGGATCGTCACAGACTCTAAACCAAAAATGCCTGGTGAAATTTGATTGCCTGGGGAACCCTATTGCCTGAACCCTACGACACTTGGTCAATTGCACTTTGGTCTACTTTGCCTGAGGCAATTTTTAATCGGATCGTCACAGACTCTAAACCAAAAATGCCTGGTGAAATTTGATTGCCTGGGGGAACCCTATTGCCTGAACCCTACGACACTTGGTCAATTGCACTTTGGTCTACTTTGCCTGAGGCAATTTTTAATCGGATCGTCACAGACTCTAAACCAAAAATGCCTGGTGAAATTTGATTGCCTGGGGGAACCCTATTGCCTGAACCCTACGACACTTGGTCAATTGCACTTTGGTCTACTTTGCCTGAGGCAATTTTTAATCGGATCGTCACAGACTCTAAACCAAAAATGCCTGGTGAAATTTGATTGCCTGGGGGAACCCTATTGCCTGAACCCTACGACACTTGGTCAATTGCACTTTGGTCTACTTTGCCTGAGGCAATTTTTAATCGGATCGTCACAGACTCTAAACCAAAAATGCCTGGTGAAATTTGATTGCCTGGGGAACCCTATTGCCTGAACCCTACGACACTTGGTCAATTGCACTTTGGTCTACTTTGCCTGAGGCAATTTTTAATCGGATCGTCACAGACTCTAAACCAAAAATGCCTGGTGAAATTTGATTGCCTGGGGGAACCCTATTGCCTGAACCCTACGACACTTGGTCAATTGCACTTTGGTCTACTTTGCCTGGGGGCAAAGTAGACCAAAACTTTTTGGTCTACTTTGCCTGAGGCAATTTTTAATCGGATCGTCACAGACTCTAAACCAAAAATGCCTGGTGAAATTTGATTGCCTGGGGGAACCCTATTGCCTGAACCCTACGACACTTGGTCAATTGCACTTTGGTCTACTTTGCCTGAGGCAATTTTTAATCGGATCGTCACAGACTCTAAACCAAAAATGCCTGGTGAAATTTGATTGCCTGGGGGAACCCTATTGCCTGAACCCTACGACACTTGGTCAATTGCACTTTGGTCTACTTTGCCTGAGGCAATTTTTAATCGGATCGTCACAGACTCTAAACCAAAAATGCCTGGTGAAATTTGATTGCCTGGGGGAACCCTATTGCCTGAACCCTACGACACTTGGTCAATTGCACTTTGGTCTACTTTGCCTGAGGCAATTTTTAATCGGATCGTCACAGACTCTAAACCAAAAATGCCTGGTGAAATTTGATTGCCTGGGGGAACCCTATTGCCTGAACCCTACGACACTTGGTCAATTGCACTTTGGTCTACTTTGCCTGAGGCAATTTTTAATCGGATCGTCACAGACTCTAAACCAAAAATGCCTGGTGAAATTTGATTGCCTGGGGGAACCCTATTGCCTGAACCCTACGACACTTGGTCAATTGCACTTTGGTCTACTTTGCCTGAGGCAATTTTTAATCGGATCGTCACAGACTCTAAACCAAAAATGCCTGGTGAAATTTGATTGCCGGGCGGCGCCCTAGTGCCTGAACCCTACGACACTTGGTCACGTGCCCTTTGGTCTACTTTGCCTGAGGCAATTTTTAATCGGATCGTCACAGACTCTAAACCAAAAATGCCTGGTGAAATTTGATTGCCTGGGGAACCCTATTGCCTGAACCCTACGACACTTGGTCAATTGCACTTTGGTCTACTTTGCCTGAGGCAATTTTTAATCGGATCGTCACAGACTCTAAACCAAAAATGCCTGGTGAAATTTGATTGCCTGGGGGAACCCTATTGCCTGAACCCTACGACACTTGGTCAATTGCACTTTGGTCTACTTTGCCTGAGGCAATTTTTAATCGGATCGTCACAGACTCTAAACCAAAAATGCCTGGTGAAATTTGATTGCCTGGGGGAACCCTATTGCCTGAACCCTACGACACTTGGTCAATTGCACTTTGGTCTACTTTGCCTGAGGCAATTTTTAATCGGATCGTCACAGACTCTAAACCAAAAATGCCTGGTGAAATTTGATTGCCTGGGGGAACCCTATTGCCTGAACCCTACGACACTTGGTCAATTGCACTTTGGTCTACTTTGCCTGAGGCAATTTTTAATCGGATCGTCACAGACTCTAAACCAAAAATGCCTGGTGAAATTTGATTGCCTGGGGGAACCCTATTGCCTGAACCCTACGACACTTGGTCAATTGCACTTTGGTCTACTTTGCCTGAGGCAATTTTTAATCGGATCGTCACAGACTCTAAACCAAAAATGCCTGGTGAAATTTGATTGCCTGGGGGAACCCTATTGCCTGAACCCTACGACACTTGGTCAATTGCACTTTGGTCTACTTTGCCTGGGGGCAAAGTAGACCAAAACTTTTTGGTCTACTTTGCCTGAGGCAATTTTTAATCGGATCGTCACAGACTCTAAACCAAAAATGCCTGGTGAAATTTGATTGCCTGGGGGAACCCTATTGCCTGAACCCTACGACACTTGGTCAATTGCACTTTGGTCTACTTTGCCTGAGGCAATTTTTAATCGGATCGTCACAGACTCTAAACCAAAAATGCCTGGTGAAATTTGATTGCCTGGGGGAACCCTATTGCCTGAACCCTACGACACTTGGTCAATTGCACTTTGGTCTACTTTGCCTGAGGCAATTTTTAATCGGATCGTCACAGACTCTAAACCAAAAATGCCTGGTGAAATTTGATTGCCTGGGGGAACCCTATTGCCTGAACCCTACGACACTTGGTCAATTGCACTTTGGTCTACTTTGCCTGAGGCAATTTTTAATCGGATCGTCACAGACTCTAAACCAAAAATGCCTGGTGAAATTTGATTGCCTGGGGGAACCCTATTGCCTGAACCCTACGACACTTGGTCAATTGCACTTTGGTCTACTTTGCCTGAGGCAATTTTTAATCGGATCGTCACAGACTCTAAACCAAAAATGCCTGGTGAAATTTGATTGCCTGGGGGAACCCTATTGCCTGAACCCTACGACACTTGGTCAATTGCACTTTGGTCTACTTTGCCTGAGGCAATTTTTAATCGGATCGTCACAGACTCTAAACCAAAAATGCCTGGTGAAATTTGATTGCCTGGGGGAACCCTATTGCCTGAACCCTACGACACTTGGTCAATTGCACTTTGGTCTACTTTGCCTGAGGCAATTTTTAATCGGATCGTCACAGACTCTAAACCAAAAATGCCTGGTGAAATTTGATTGCCTGGGGGAACCCTATTGCCTGAACCCTACGACACTTGGTCAATTGCACTTTGGTCTACTTTGCCTGAGGCAATTTTTAATCGGATCGTCACAGACTCTAAACCAAAAATGCCTGGTGAAATTTGATTGCCTGGGGGAACCCTATTGCCTGAACCCTACGACACTTGGTCAATTGCACTTTGGTCTACTTTGCCTGAGGCAATTTTTAATCGGATCGTCACAGACTCTAAAACCAAAAATGCCTGGTGAAATTTGATTGCCTGGGGGAACCCTATTGCCTGAACCCTACGACACTTGGTCAATTGCACTTTGGTCTACTTTGCCTGAGGCAATTTTTAATCGGATCGTCACAGACTCTAAACCAAAAATGCCTGGTGAAATTTGATTGCCTGGGGGAACCCTATTGCCTGAACCCTACGACACTTGGTCAATTGCACTTTGGTCTACTTTGCCTGAGGCAATTTTTAATCGGATCGTCACAGACTCAAAACCAAAAATGCCTGGTGAAATTTGATTGCCTGGGGGAACCCTATTGCCTGAACCCTACGACACTTGGTCAATTGCACTTTGGTCTACTTTGCCTGAGGCAATTTTTAATCGGATCGTCACAGACTCTAAACCAAAAATGCCTGGTGAAATTTGATTGCCTGGGGGAACCCTATTGCCTGAACCCTACGACACTTGGTCAATTGCACTTTGGTCTACTTTGCCTGAGGCAATTTTTAATCGGATCGTCACAGACTCTAAACCAAAAATGCCTGGTGAAATTTGATTGCCTGGGGGAACCCTATTGCCTGAACCCTACGACACTTGGTCAATTGCACTTTGGTCTACTTTGCCTGAGGCAATTTTTAATCGGATCGTCACAGACTCTAAACCAAAAATGCCTGGTGAAATTTGATTGCCTGGGGGAACCCTATTGCCTGAACCCTACGACACTTGGTCAATTGCACTTTGGTCTACTTTGCCTGAGGCAATTTTTAATCGGATCGTCACAGACTCTAAACCAAAAATGCCTGGTGAAATTTGATTGCCTGGGGGAACCCTATTGCCTGAACCCTACGACACTTGGTCAATTGCACTTTGGTCTACTTTGCCTGAGGCAATTTTTAATCGGATCGTCACAGACTCTAAACCAAAAATGCCTGGTGAAATTTGATTGCCTGGGGGAACCCTATTGCCTGAACCCTACGACACTTGGTCAATTGCACTTTGGTCTACTTTGCCTGAGGCAATTTTTAATCGGATCGTCACAGACTCTAAACCAAAAATGCCTGGTGAAATTTGATTGCCTGGGGGAACCCTATTGCCTGAACCCTACGACACTTGGTCAATTGCACTTTGGTCTACTTTGCCTGAGGCAATTTTTAATCGGATCGTCACAGACTCTAAACCAAAAATGCCTGGTGAAATTTGATTGCCTGGGGGAACCCTATTGCCTGAACCCTACGACACTTGGTCAATTGCACTTTGGTCTACTTTGCCTGAGGCAATTTTTAATCGGATCGTCACAGACTCTAAACCAAAAATGCCTGGTGAAATTTGATTGCCTGGGGGAACCCTATTGCCTGAACCCTACGACACTTGGTCAATTGCACTTTGGTCTACTTTGCCTGAGGCAATTTTTAATCGGATCGTCACAGACTCTAAACCAAAAATGCCTGGTGAAATTTGATTGCCTGGGGGAACCCTATTGCCTGAACCCTACGACACTTGGTCAATTGCACTTTGGTCTACTTTGCCTGAGGCAATTTTTAATCGGATCGTCACAGACTCTAAACCAAAAATGCCTGGTGAAATTTGATTGCCTGGGGGAACCCTATTGCCTGAACCCTACGACACTTGGTCAATTGCACTTTGGTCTACTTTGCCTGAGGCAATTTTTAATCGGATCGTCACAGACTCTAAACCAAAAATGCCTGGTGAAATTTGATTGCCTGGGGGAAACCTATTGCCTGAACCCTACGACACTTGGTCAATTGCACTTTGGTCTACTTTGCCTGGGGGCAAAGTAGACCGAAACTCTTTGGACTACTTTGCCTGGGGCAAAGTAGACCAAAATTTGATTGCCTGGGGGAACCCTATTGCCTGAACCCTACGACACTTGGTCAATTGCACTTTGGTCTACTTTGCCTGAGGCAATTTTTAATCGGATCGTCACAGACTCTAAACCAAAAATGCCTGGTGAAATTTGATTGCCTGGGGGAACCCTATTGCCTGAACCCTACGACACTTGGTCAATTGCACTTTGGTCTACTTTGCCTGAGGCAATTTTTAATCGGATCGTCACAGACTCTAAACCAAAAATGCCTGGTGAAATTTGATTGCCTGGGGGAACCCTATTGCCTGAACCCTACGACACTTGGTCAATTGCACTTTGGTCTACTTTGCCTGAGGCAATTTTTAATCGGATCGTCACAGACTCTAAACCAAAAATGCCTGGTGAAATTTGATTGCCTGGGGGAACCCTATTGCCTGAACCCTACGACACTTGGTCAATTGCACTTTGGTCTACTTTGCCTGAGGCAATTTTTAATCGGATCGTCACAGACTCTAAACCAAAAATGCCTGGTGAAATTTGATTGCCTGGGGGAACCCTATTGCCTGAACCCTACGACACTTGGTCAATTGCACTTTGGTCTACTTTGCCTGAGGCAATTTTTAATCGGATCGTCACAGACTCTAAACCAAAAATGCCTGGTGAAATTTGATTGCCTGGGGGAACCCTATTGCCTGAACCCTACGACACTTGGTCAATTGCACTTTGGTCTACTTTGCCTGAGGCAATTTTTAATCGGATCGTCACAGACTCTAAACCAAAAATGCCTGGTGAAATTTGATTGCCTGGGGAACCCTATTGCCTGAACCCTACGACACTTGGTCAATTGCACTTTGGTCTACTTTGCCTGAGGCAATTTTTAATCGGATCGTCACAGACTCTAAACCAAAAATGCCTGGTGAAATTTGATTGCCTGGGGGAACCCTATTGCCTGAACCCTACGACACTTGGTCAATTGCACTTTGGTCTACTTTGCCTGAGGCAATTTTTAATCGGATCGTCACAGACTCTAAACCAAAAATGCCTGGTGAAATTTGATTGCCTGGGGGAACCCTATTGCCTGAACCCTACGACACTTGGTCAATTGCACTTTGGTCTACTTTGCCTGAGGCAATTTTTAATCGGATCGTCACAGACTCTAAACCAAAAATGCCTGGTGAAATTTGATTGCCTGGGGAAACCTATTGCCTGAACCCTACGACACTTGGTCAATTGCACTTTGGTCTACTTTGCCTGGGGGCAAAGTAGACCAAAACTTTTGGTCTACTTTGCCTGGGGCAAAGTAGACCAAAATTTGATTGCCTGGGGGAACCCTATTGCCTGAACCCTACGACACTTGGTCAATTGCACTTTGGTCTACTTTGCCTGAGGCAATTTTTAATCGGATCGTCACAGACTCTAAACCAAAAATGCCTGGTGAAATTTGATTGCCTGGGGGAACCCTATTGCCTGAACCCTACGACACTTGGTCAATTGCACTTTGGTCTACTTTGCCTGAGGCAATTTTTAATCGGATCGTCACAGACTCTAAACCAAAAATGCCTGGTGAAATTTGATTGCCTGGGGGAACCCTATTGCCTGAACCCTACGACACTTGGTCAATTGCACTTTGGTCTACTTTGCCTGAGGCAATTTTTAATCGGATCGTCACAGACTCTAAACCAAAAATGCCTGGTGAAATTTGATTGCCTGGGGGAACCCTATTGCCTGAACCCTACGACACTTGGTCAATTGCACTTTGGTCTACTTTGCCTGAGGCAATTTTTAATCGGATCGTCACAGACTCTAAACCAAAAATGCCTGGTGAAATTTGATTGCCTGGGGGAACCCTATTGCCTGAACCCTACGACACTTGGTCAATTGCACTTTGGTCTACTTTGCCTGAGGCAATTTTTAATCGGATCGTCACAGACTCTAAACCAAAAATGCCTGGTGAAATTTGATTGCCTGGGGGAAACCTATTGCCTGAACCCTACGACACTTGGTCAATTGCACTTTGGTCTACTTTGCCTGGGGGCAAAGTAGACCAAAACTTTTTGGTCTACTTTGCCTGGGGCAAAGTAGACCAAAATTTGATTGCCTGGGGGAACCCTATTGCCTGAACCCTACGACACTTGGTCAATTGCACTTTGGTCTACTTTGCCTGAGGCAATTTTTAATCGGATCGTCACAGACTCTAAACCAAAAATGCCTGGTGAAATTTGATTGCCTGGGGGAACCCTATTGCCTGAACCCTACGACACTTGGTCAATTGCACTTTGGTCTACTTTGCCTGAGGCAATTTTTAATCGGATCGTCACAGACTCTAAACCAAAAATGCCTGGTGAAATTTGATTGCCTGGGGGAACCCTATTGCCTGAACCCTACGACACTTGGTCAATTGCACTTTGGTCTACTTTGCCTGAGGCAATTTTTAATCGGATCGTCACAGACTCTAAACCAAAAATGCCTGGTGAAATTTGATTGCCTGGGGGAACCCTATTGCCTGAACCCTACGACACTTGGTCAATTGCACTTTGGTCTACTTTGCCTGAGGCAATTTTTAATCGGATCGTCACAGACTCTAAACCAAAAATGCCTGGTGAAATTTGATTGCCTGGGGGAACCCTATTGCCTGAACCCTACGACACTTGGTCAATTGCACTTTGGTCTACTTTGCCTGAGGCAATTTTTAATCGGATCGTCACAGACTCTAAACCAAAAATGCCTGGTGAAATTTGATTGCCTGGGGGAAACCTATTGCCTGAACCCTACGACACTTGGTCAATTGCACTTTGGTCTACTTTGCCTGGGGGCAAAGTAGACCAAAACTTTGGTCTACTTTGCCTGGGGCAAAGTAGACCAAAATTTGATTGCCTGGGGGAACCCTATTGCCTGAACCCTACGACACTTGGTCAATTGCACTTTGGTCTACTTTGCCTGAGGCAATTTTTAATCGGATCGTCACAGACTCTAAACCAAAAATGCCTGGTGAAATTTGATTGCCTGGGGGAACCCTATTGCCTGAACCCTACGACACTTGGTCAATTGCACTTTGGTCTACTTTGCCTGAGGCAATTTTTAATCGGATCGTCACAGACTCTAAACCAAAAATGCCTGGTGAAATTTGATTGCCTGGGGGAACCCTATTGCCTGAACCCTACGACACTTGGTCAATTGCACTTTGGTCTACTTTGCCTGAGGCAATTTTTAATCGGATCGTCACAGACTCTAAACCAAAAATGCCTGGTGAAATTTGATTGCCTGGGGGAACCCTATTGCCTGAACCCTACGACACTTGGTCAATTGCACTTTGGTCTACTTTGCCTGAGGCAATTTTTAATCGGATCGTCACAGACTCTAAACCAAAAATGCCTGGTGAAATTTGATTGCCTGGGGGAACCCTATTGCCTGAACCCTACGACACTTGGTCAATTGCACTTTGGTCTACTTTGCCTGAGGCAATTTTTAATCGGATCGTCACAGACTCTAAACCAAAAATGCCTGGTGAAATTTGATTGCCTGGGGGAAACCTATTGCCTGAACCCTACGACACTTGGTCAATTGCACTTTGGTCTACTTTGCCTGGGGGCAAAGTAAAACAAAACTTTTGGCCTACTTTGCCTGGGGCAAAGTAGACCAAAATTTGATTGCCTGGGGGAACCCTATTGCCTGAACCCTACGACACTTGGTCAATTGCACTTTGGTCTACTTTGCCTGAGGCAATTTTTAATCGGATCGTCACAGACTCTAAACCAAAAATGCCTGGTGAAATTTGATTGCCTGGGGGAACCCTATTGCCTGAACCCTACGACACTTGGTCAATTGCACTTTGGTCTACTTTGCCTGAGGCAATTTTTAATCGGATCGTCACAGACTCTAAACCAAAAATGCCTGGTGAAATTTGATTGCCTGGGGGAACCCTATTGCCTGAACCCTACGACACTTGGTCAATTGCACTTTGGTCTACTTTGCCTGAGGCAATTTTTAATCGGATCGTCACAGACTCTAAACCAAAAATGCCTGGTGAAATTTGATTGCCTGGGGGAACCCTATTGCCTGAACCCTACGACACTTGGTCAATTGCACTTTGGTCTACTTTGCCTGAGGCAATTTTTAATCGGATCGTCACAGACTCTAAACCAAAAATGCCTGGTGAAATTTGATTGCCTGGGGGAACCCTATTGCCTGAACCCTACGACACTTGGTCAATTGCACTTTGGTCTACTTTGCCTGAGGCAATTTTTAATCGGATCGTCACAGACTCTAAACCAAAAATGCCTGGTGAAATTTGATTGCCTGGGGGAACCCTATTGCCTGAACCCTACGACACTTGGTCAATTGCACTTTGGTCTACTTTGCCTGAGGCAATTTTTAATCGGATCGTCACAGACTCTAAACCAAAAATGCCTGGTGAAATTTGATTGCCTGGGGGAACCCTATTGCCTGAACCCTACGACACTTGGTCAATTGCACTTTGGTCTACTTTGCCTGAGGCAATTTTTAATCGGATCGTCACAGACTCTAAACCAAAAATGCCTGGTGAAATTTGATTGCCTGGGGGAACCCTATTGCCTGAACCCTACGACACTTGGTCAATTGCACTTTGGTCTACTTTGCCTGAGGCAATTTTTAATCGGATCGTCACAGACTCTAAACCAAAAATGCCTGGTGAAATTTGATTGCCTGGGGGAACCCTATTGCCTGAACCCTACGACACTTGGTCAATTGCACTTTGGTCTACTTTGCCTGAGGCAATTTTTAATCGGATCGTCACAGACTCTAAACCAAAAATGCCTGGTGAAATTTGATTGCCTGGGGGAACCCTATTGCCTGAACCCTACGACACTTGGTCAATTGCACTTTGGTCTACTTTGCCTGAGGCAATTTTTAATCGGATCGTCACAGACTCTAAACCAAAAATGCCTGGTGAAATTTGATTGCCTGGGGGAACCCTATTGCCTGAACCCTACGACACTTGGTCAATTGCACTTTGGTCTACTTTGCCTGAGGCAATTTTTAATCGGATCGTCACAGACTCTAAACCAAAAATGCCTGGTGAAATTTGATTGCCTGGGGGAACCCTATTGCCTGAACCCTACGACACTTGGTCAATTGCACTTTGGTCTACTTTGCCTGAGGCAATTTTTAATCGGATCGTCACAGACTCTAAACCAAAAATGCCTGGTGAAATTTGATTGCCTGGGGGAACCCTATTGCCTGAACCCTACGACACTTGGTCAATTGCACTTTGGTCTACTTTGCCTGAGGCAATTTTTAATCGGATCGTCACAGACTCTAAACCAAAAATGCCTGGTGAAATTTGATTGCCTGGGGGAACCCTATTGCCTGAACCCTACGACACTTGGTCAATTGCACTTTGGTCTACTTTGCCTGAGGCAATTTTTAATCGGATCGTCACAGACTCTAAACCAAAAATGCCTGGTGAAATTTGATTGCCTGGGGGAACCCTATTGCCTGAACCCTACGACACTTGGTCAATTGCACTTTGGTCTACTTTGCCTGAGGCAATTTTTAATCGGATCGTCACAGACTCTAAACCAAAAATGCCTGGTGAAATTTGATTGCCTGGGGGAACCCTATTGCCTGAACCCTACGACACTTGGTCAATTGCACTTTGGTCTACTTTGCCTGAGGCAATTTTTAATCGGATCGTCACAGACTCTAAACCAAAAATGCCTGGTGAAATTTGATTGCCTGGGGGAACCCTATTGCCTGAACCCTACGACACTTGGTCAATTGCACTTTGGTCTACTTTGCCTGAGGCAATTTTTAATCGGATCGTCACAGACTCTAAACCAAAAATGCCTGGTGAAATTTGATTGCCTGGGGGAACCCTATTGCCTGAACCCTACGACACTTGGTCAATTGCACTTTGGTCTACTTTGCCTGAGGCAATTTTTAATCGGATCGTCACAGACTCTAAACCAAAATTGCCTGGTGAAATTTGATTGCCTGGGGGAACCCTATTGCCTGAACCCTACGACACTTGGTCAATTGCACTTTGGTCTACTTTGCCTGAGGCAATTTTTAATCGGATCGTCACAGACTCTAAACCAAAAATGCCTGGTGAAATTTGATTGCCTGGGGGAACCCTATTGCCTGAACCCTACGACACTTGGTCAATTGCACTTTGGTCTACTTTGCCTGAGGCAATTTTTAATCGGATCGTCACAGACTCTAAACCAAAAATGCCTGGTGAAATTTGATTGCCTGGGGGAACCCTATTGCCTGAACCCTACGACACTTGGTCAATTGCACTTTGGTCTACTTTGCCTGAGGCAATTTTTAATCGGATCGTCACAGACTCTAAACCAAAAATGCCTGGTGAAATTTGATTGCCTGGGGGAACCCTATTGCCTGAACCCTACGACACTTGGTCAATTGCACTTTGGTCTACTTTGCCTGAGGCAATTTTTAATCGGATCGTCACAGACTCTAAACCAAAAATGCCTGGTGAAATTTGATTGCCTGGGGGAACCCTATTGCCTGAACCCTACGACACTTGGTCAATTGCACTTTGGTCTACTTTGCCTGAGGCAATTTTTAATCGGATCGTCACAGACTCTAAACCAAAAATGCCTGGTGAAATTTGATTGCCTGGGGGAACCCTATTGCCTGAACCCTACGACACTTGGTCAATTGCACTTTGGTCTACTTTGCCTGAGGCAATTTTTAATCGGATCGTCACAGACTCTAAACCAAAAATGCCTGGTGAAATTTGATTGCCTGGGGGAACCCTATTGCCTGAACCCTACGACACTTGGTCAATTGCACTTTGGTCTACTTTGCCTGAGGCAATTTTTAATCGGATCGTCACAGACTCTAAAACCAAAAATGCCTGGTGAAATTTGATTGCCTGGGGGAACCCTATTGCCTGAACCCTACGACACTTGGTCAATTGCACTTTGGTCTACTTTGCCTGAGGCAATTTTTAATCGGATCGTCACAGACTCAAAACCAAAAATGCCTGGTGAAATTTGATTGCCTGGGGGAACCCTATTGCCTGAACCCTACGACACTTGGTCAATTGCACTTTGGTCTACTTTGCCTGAGGCAATTTTTAATCGGATCGTCACAGACTCTAAACCAAAAATGCCTGGTGAAATTTGATTGCCTGGGGGAACCCTATTGCCTGAACCCTACGACACTTGGTCAATTGCACTTTGGTCTACTTTGCCTGAGGCAATTTTTAATCGGATCGTCACAGACTCTAAACCAAAAATGCCTGGTGAAATTTGATTGCCTGGGGGAACCCTATTGCCTGAACCCTACGACACTTGGTCAATTGCACTTTGGTCTACTTTGCCTGAGGCAATTTTTAATCGGATCGTCACAGACTCTAAACCAAAAATGCCTGGTGAAATTTGATTGCCTGGGGGAACCCTATTGCCTGAACCCTACGACACTTGGTCAATTGCACTTTGGTCTACTTTGCCTGAGGCAATTTTTAATCGGATCGTCACAGACTCTAAACCAAAAATGCCTGGTGAAATTTGATTGCCTGGGGGAACCCTATTGCCTGAACCCTACGACACTTGGTCAATTGCACTTTGGTCTACTTTGCCTGAGGCAATTTTTAATCGGATCGTCACAGACTCTAAACCAAAAATGCCTGGTGAAATTTGATTGCCTGGGGGAACCCTATTGCCTGAACCCTACGACACTTGGTCAATTGCACTTTGGTCTACTTTGCCTGAGGCAATTTTTAATCGGATCGTCACAGACTCTAAACCAAAAATGCCTGGTGAAATTTGATTGCCTGGGGGAACCCTATTGCCTGAACCCTACGACACTTGGTCAATTGCACTTTGGTCTACTTTGCCTGAGGCAATTTTTAATCGGATCGTCACAGACTCTAAACCAAAAATGCCTGGTGAAATTTGATTGCCTGGGGGAACCCTATTGCCTGAACCCTACGACACTTGGTCAATTGCACTTTGGTCTACTTTGCCTGAGGCAATTTTTAATCGGATCGTCACAGACTCTAAACCAAAAATGCCTGGTGAAATTTGATTGCCTGGGGGAACCCTATTGCCTGAACCCTACGACACTTGGTCAATTGCACTTTGGTCTACTTTGCCTGAGGCAATTTTTAATCGGATCGTCACAGACTCTAAACCAAAAATGCCTGGTGAAATTTGATTGCCTGGGGGAACCCTATTGCCTGAACCCTACGACACTTGGTCAATTGCACTTTGGTCTACTTTGCCTGAGGCAATTTTTAATCGGATCGTCACAGACTCTAAACCAAAAATGCCTGGTGAAATTTGATTGCCTGGGGGAACCCTATTGCCTGAACCCTACGACACTTGGTCAATTGCACTTTGGTCTACTTTGCCTGAGGCAATTTTTAATCGGATCGTCACAGACTCTAAACCAAAAATGCCTGGTGAAATTTGATTGCCTGGGGGAACCCTATTGCCTGAACCCTACGACACTTGGTCAATTGCACTTTGGTCTACTTTGCCTGAGGCAATTTTTAATCGGATCGTCACAGACTCTAAACCAAAAATGCCTGGTGAAATTTGATTGCCTGGGGGAACCCTATTGCCTGAACCCTACGACACTTGGTCAATTGCACTTTGGTCTACTTTGCCTGAGGCAATTTTTAATCGGATCGTCACAGACTCTAAACCAAAAATGCCTGGTGAAATTTGATTGCCTGGGGGAACCCTATTGCCTGAACCCTACGACACTTGGTCAATTGCACTTTGGTCTACTTTGCCTGAGGCAATTTTTAATCGGATCGTCACAGACTCTAAACCAAAAATGCCTGGTGAAATTTGATTGCCTGGGGGAACCCTATTGCCTGAACCCTACGACACTTGGTCAATTGCACTTTGGTCTACTTTGCCTGAGGCAATTTTTAATCGGATCGTCACAGACTCTAAACCAAAAATGCCTGGTGAAATTTGATTGCCTGGGGGAACCCTATTGCCTGAACCCTACGACACTTGGTCAATTGCACTTTGGTCTACTTTGCCTGAGGCAATTTTTAATCGGATCGTCACAGACTCTAAACCAAAAATGCCTGGTGAAATTTGATTGCCTGGGGGAAACCTATTGCCTGAACCCTACGACACTTGGTCAATTGCACTTTGGTCTACTTTGCCTGGGGGCAAAGTAGACCAAAACTTTGGTCTACTTTGCCTGGGGCAAAGTAGACCAAAATTTGATTGCCTGGGGGAACCCTATTGCCTGAACCCTACGACACTTGGTCAATTGCACTTTGGTCTACTTTGCCTGAGGCAATTTTTAATCGGATCGTCACAGACTCTAAACCAAAAATGCCTGGTGAAATTTGATTGCCTGGGGGAACCCTATTGCCTGAACCCTACGACACTTGGTCAATTGCACTTTGGTCTACTTTGCCTGAGGCAATTTTTAATCGGATCGTCACAGACTCTAAACCAAAAATGCCTGGTGAAATTTGATTGCCTGGGGGAACCCTATTGCCTGAACCCTACGACACTTGGTCAATTGCACTTTGGTCTACTTTGCCTGAGGCAATTTTTAATCGGATCGTCACAGACTCAAAACCAAAAATGCCTGGTGAAATTTGATTGCCTGGGGGAACCCTATTGCCTGAACCCTACGACACTTGGTCAATTGCACTTTGGTCTACTTTGCCTGAGGCAATTTTTAATCGGATCGTCACAGACTCTAAACCAAAAATGCCTGGTGAAATTTGATTGCCTGGGGGAACCCTATTGCCTGAACCCTACGACACTTGGTCAATTGCACTTTGGTCTACTTTGCCTGAGGCAATTTTTAATCGGATCGTCACAGACTCTAAACCAAAAATGCCTGGTGAAATTTGATTGCCTGGGGGAACCCTATTGCCTGAACCCTACGACACTTGGTCAATTGCACTTTGGTCTACTTTGCCTGAGGCAATTTTTAATCGGATCGTCACAGACTCTAAACCAAAAATGCCTGGTGAAATTTGATTGCCTGGGGGAACCCTATTGCCTGAACCCTACGACACTTGGTCAATTGCACTTTGGTCTACTTTGCCTGAGGCAATTTTTAATCGGATCGTCACAGACTCTAAACCAAAAATGCCTGGTGAAATTTGATTGCCTGGGGGAACCCTATTGCCTGAACCCTACGACACTTGGTCAATTGCACTTTGGTCTACTTTGCCTGAGGCAATTTTTAATCGGATCGTCACAGACTCTAAACCAAAAATGCCTGGTGAAATTTGATTGCCTGGGGGAACCCTATTGCCTGAACCCTACGACACTTGGTCAATTGCACTTTGGTCTACTTTGCCTGAGGCAATTTTTAATCGGATCGTCACAGACTCTAAACCAAAAATGCCTGGTGAAATTTGATTGCCTGGGGGAACCCTATTGCCTGAACCCTACGACACTTGGTCAATTGCACTTTGGTCTACTTTGCCTGAGGCAATTTTTAATCGGATCGTCACAGACTCTAAACCAAAAATGCCTGGTGAAATTTGATTGCCTGGGGGAACCCTATTGCCTGAACCCTACGACACTTGGTCAATTGCACTTTGGTCTACTTTGCCTGAGGCAATTTTTAATCGGATCGTCACAGACTCTAAACCAAAAATGCCTGGTGAAATTTGATTGCCTGGGGGAAACCTATTGCCTGAACCCTACGACACTTGGTCAATTGCACTTTGTTCTACTTTGCCTGGGGGCAAAGTAGACCAAAACTTTTGGTCTACTTTGCCTGGGGCAAAGTAGACCAAAATTTGATTGCCTGGGGGAACCCTATTGCCTGAACCCTACGACACTTGGTCAATTGCACTTTGGTCTACTTTGCCTGAGGCAATTTTTAATCGGATCGTCACAGACTCTAAACCAAAAATGCCTGGTGAAATTTGATTGCCTGGGGGAACCCTATTGCCTGAACCCTACGACACTTGGTCAATTGCACTTTGGTCTACTTTGCCTGAGGCAATTTTTAATCGGATCGTCACAGACTCTAAACCAAAAATGCCTGGTGAAATTTGATTGCCTGGGGGAACCCTATTGCCTGAACCCTACGACACTTGGTCAATTGCACTTTGGTCTACTTTGCCTGAGGCAATTTTTAATCGGATCGTCACAGACTCAAAACCAAAAATGCCTGGTGAAATTTGATTGCCTGGGGGAACCCTATTGCCTGAACCCTACGACACTTGGTCAATTGCACTTTGGTCTACTTTGCCTGAGGCAATTTTTAATCGGATCGTCACAGACTCTAAACCAAAAATGCCTGGTGAAATTTGATTGCCTGGGGGAACCCTATTGCCTGAACCCTACGACACTTGGTCAATTGCACTTTGGTCTACTTTGCCTGAGGCAATTTTTAATCGGATCGTCACAGACTCTAAACCAAAAATGCCTGGTGAAATTTGATTGCCTGGGGGAACCCTATTGCCTGAACCCTACGACACTTGGTCAATTGCACTTTGGTCTACTTTGCCTGAGGCAATTTTTAATCGGATCGTCACAGACTCTAAACCAAAAATGCCTGGTGAAATTTGATTGCCTGGGGGAACCCTATTGCCTGAACCCTACGACACTTGGTCAATTGCACTTTGGTCTACTTTGCCTGAGGCAATTTTTAATCGGATCGTCACAGACTCTAAACCAAAAATGCCTGGTGAAATTTGATTGCCTGGGGGAACCCTATTGCCTGAACCCTACGACACTTGGTCAATTGCACTTTGGTCTACTTTGCCTGAGGCAATTTTTAATCGGATCGTCACAGACTCTAAACCAAAAATGCCTGGTGAAATTTGATTGCCTGGGGGAAACCTATTGCCTGAACCCTACGACACTTGGTCAATTGCACTTTGGTCTACTTTGCCTGGGGGCAAAGTAGACCAAAACTTTGGTCTACTTTGCCTGGGGCAAAGTAGACCAAAATTTGATTGCCTGGGGGAACCCTATTGCCTGAACCCTACGACACTTGGTCAATTGCACTTTGGTCTACTTTGCCTGAGGCAATTTTTAATCGGATCGTCACAGACTCTAAACCAAAAATGCCTGGTGAAATTTGATTGCCTGGGGGAACCCTATTGCCTGAACCCTACGACACTTGGTCAATTGCACTTTGGTCTACTTTGCCTGAGGCAATTTTTAATCGGATCGTCACAGACTCTAAACCAAAAATGCCTGGTGAAATTTGATTGCCTGGGGGAACCCTATTGCCTGAACCCTACGACACTTGGTCAATTGCACTTTGGTCTACTTTGCCTGAGGCAATTTTTAATCGGATCGTCACAGACTCAAAACCAAAAATGCCTGGTGAAATTTGATTGCCTGGGGGAACCCTATTGCCTGAACCCTACGACACTTGGTCAATTGCACTTTGGTCTACTTTGCCTGAGGCAATTTTTAATCGGATCGTCACAGACTCTAAACCAAAAATGCCTGGTGAAATTTGATTGCCTGGGGGAACCCTATTGCCTGAACCCTACGACACTTGGTCAATTGCACTTTGGTCTACTTTGCCTGAGGCAATTTTTAATCGGATCGTCACAGACTCTAAACCAAAAATGCCTGGTGAAATTTGATTGCCTGGGGGAACCCTATTGCCTGAACCCTACGACACTTGGTCAATTGCACTTTGGTCTACTTTGCCTGAGGCAATTTTTAATCGGATCGTCACAGACTCTAAACCAAAAATGCCTGGTGAAATTTGATTGCCTGGGGGAACCCTATTGCCTGAACCCTACGACACTTGGTCAATTGCACTTTGGTCTACTTTGCCTGAGGCAATTTTTAATCGGATCGTCACAGACTCTAAACCAAAAATGCCTGGTGAAATTTGATTGCCTGGGGGAACCCTATTGCCTGAACCCTACGACACTTGGTCAATTGCACTTTGGTCTACTTTGCCTGAGGCAATTTTTAATCGGATCGTCACAGACTCTAAACCAAAAATGCCTGGTGAAATTTGATTGCCTGGGGGAACCCTATTGCCTGAACCCTACGACACTTGGTCAATTGCACTTTGGTCTACTTTGCCTGAGGCAATTTTTAATCGGATCGTCACAGACTCTAAACCAAAAATGCCTGGTGAAATTTGATTGCCTGGGGGAACCCTATTGCCTGAACCCTACGACACTTGGTCAATTGCACTTTGGTCTACTTTGCCTGAGGCAATTTTTAATCGGATCGTCACAGACTCTAAACCAAAAATGCCTGGTGAAATTTGATTGCCTGGGGGAACCCTATTGCCTGAACCCTACGACACTTGGTCAATTGCACTTTGGTCTACTTTGCCTGAGGCAATTTTTAATCGGATCGTCACAGACTCTAAACCAAAAATGCCTGGTGAAATTTGATTGCCTCGGGAACCCCTATTGCCTGAACCCTACGACACTTGGTCAATTGCACTTTGGTCTACTTTGCCTGAGGCAATTTTTAATCGGATCGTCACAGACTCTAAACCAAAAATGCCTGGTGAAATTTGATTGCCTGGGGGAACCCTATTGCCTGAACCCTACGACACTTGGTCAATTGCACTTTGGTCTACTTTGCCTGAGGCAATTTTTAATCGGATCGTCACAGACTCTAAACCAAAAATGCCTGGTGAAATTTGATTGCCTGGGGGAACCCTATTGCCTGAACCCTACGACACTTGGTCAATTGCACTTTGGTCTACTTTGCCTGAGGCAATTTTTAATCGGATCGTCACAGACTCTAAACCAAAAATGCCTGGTGAAATTTGATTGCCTGGGGGAACCCTATTGCCTGAACCCTACGACACTTGGTCAATTGCACTTTGGTCTACTTTGCCTGAGGCAATTTTTAATCGGATCGTCACAGACTCTAAACCAAAAATGCCTGGTGAAATTTGATTGCCTGGGGGAACCCTATTGCCTGAACCCTACGACACTTGGTCAATTGCACTTTGGTCTACTTTGCCTGAGGCAATTTTTAATCGGATCGTCACAGACTCTAAACCAAAAATGCCTGGTGAAATTTGATTGCCTGGGGGAACCCTATTGCCTGAACCCTACGACACTTGGTCAATTGCACTTTGGTCTACTTTGCCTGAGGCAATTTTTAATCGGATCGTCACAGACTCTAAACCAAAAATGCCTGGTGAAATTTGATTGCCTGGGGGAACCCTATTGCCTGAACCCTACGACACTTGGTCAATTGCACTTTGGTCTACTTTGCCTGAGGCAATTTTTAATCGGATCGTCACAGACTCTAAACCAAAAATGCCTGGTGAAATTTGATTGCCTGGGGGAACCCTATTGCCTGAACCCTACGACACTTGGTCAATTGCACTTTGGTCTACTTTGCCTGAGGCAATTTTTAATCGGATCGTCACAGACTCTAAACCAAAAATGCCTGGTGAAATTTGATTGCCTGGGGGAACCCTATTGCCTGAACCCTACGACACTTGGTCAATTGCACTTTGGTCTACTTTGCCTGAGGCAATTTTTAATCGGATCGTCACAGACTCTAAACCAAAAATGCCTGGTGAAATTTGATTGCCTGGGGGAACCCTATTGCCTGAACCCTACGACACTTGGTCAATTGCACTTTGGTCTACTTTGCCTGAGGCAATTTTTAATCGGATCGTCACAGACTCTAAACCAAAAATGCCTGGTGAAATTTGATTGCCTGGGGGAACCCTATTGCCTGAACCCTACGACACTTGGTCAATTGCACTTTGGTCTACTTTGCCTGAGGCAATTTTTAATCGGATCGTCACAGACTCTAAACCAAAAATGCCTGGTGAAATTTGATTGCCTGGGGGAAACCTATTGCCTGAACCCTACGACACTTGGTCAATTGCACTTTGGTCTACTTTGCCTGGGGGCAAAGTAGACCAAAACTTTGGTCTACTTTGCCTGGGGCAAAGTAGACCAAAATTTGATTGCCTGGGGGAACCCTATTGCCTGAACCCTACGACACTTGGTCAATTGCACTTTGGTCTACTTTGCCTGAGGCAATTTTTAATCGGATCGTCACAGACTCTAAACCAAAAATGCCTGGTGAAATTTGATTGCCTGGGGGAACCCTATTGCCTGAACCCTACGACACTTGGTCAATTGCACTTTGGTCTACTTTGCCTGAGGCAATTTTTAATCGGATCGTCACAGACTCTAAACCAAAAATGCCTGGTGAAATTTGATTGCCTGGGGGAACCCTATTGCCTGAACCCTACGACACTTGGTCAATTGCACTTTGGTCTACTTTGCCTGAGGCAATTTTTAATCGGATCGTCACAGACTCAAAACCAAAAATGCCTGGTGAAATTTGATTGCCTGGGGGAACCCTATTGCCTGAACCCTACGACACTTGGTCAATTGCACTTTGGTCTACTTTGCCTGAGGCAATTTTTAATCGGATCGTCACAGACTCTAAACCAAAAATGCCTGGTGAAATTTGATTGCCTGGGGGAACCCTATTGCCTGAACCCTACGACACTTGGTCAATTGCACTTTGGTCTACTTTGCCTGAGGCAATTTTTAATCGGATCGTCACAGACTCTAAACCAAAAATGCCTGGTGAAATTTGATTGCCTGGGGGAACCCTATTGCCTGAACCCTACGACACTTGGTCAATTGCACTTTGGTCTACTTTGCCTGAGGCAATTTTTAATCGGATCGTCACAGACTCTAAACCAAAAATGCCTGGTGAAATTTGATTGCCTGGGGGAACCCTATTGCCTGAACCCTACGACACTTGGTCAATTGCACTTTGGTCTACTTTGCCTGAGGCAATTTTTAATCGGATCGTCACAGACTCTAAACCAAAAATGCCTGGTGAAATTTGATTGCCTGGGGGAACCCTATTGCCTGAACCCTACGACACTTGGTCAATTGCACTTTGGTCTACTTTGCCTGAGGCAATTTTTAATCGGATCGTCACAGACTCTAAACCAAAAATGCCTGGTGAAATTTGATTGCCTGGGGGAACCCTATTGCCTGAACCCTACGACACTTGGTCAATTGCACTTTGGTCTACTTTGCCTGAGGCAATTTTTAATCGGATCGTCACAGACTCTAAACCAAAAATGCCTGGTGAAATTTGATTGCCTGGGGGAACCCTATTGCCTGAACCCTACGACACTTGGTCAATTGCACTTTGGTCTACTTTGCCTGAGGCAATTTTTAATCGGATCGTCACAGACTCTAAACCAAAAATGCCTGGTGAAATTTGATTGCCTGGGGGAACCCTATTGCCTGAACCCTACGACACTTGGTCAATTGCACTTTGGTCTACTTTGCCTGAGGCAATTTTTAATCGGATCGTCACAGACTCTAAACCAAAAATGCCTGGTGAAATTTGATTGCCTGGGGGAAACCTATTGCCTGAACCCTACGACACTTGGTCAATTGCACTTTGTTCTACTTTGCCTGGGGGCAAAGTAGACCAAAACTTTTTGGTCTACTTTGCCTGGGGCAAAGTAGACCAAAATTTGATTGCCTGGGGGAACCCTATTGCCTGAACCCTACGACACTTGGTCAATTGCACTTTGGTCTACTTTGCCTGAGGCAATTTTTAATCGGATCGTCACAGACTCTAAACCAAAAATGCCTGGTGAAATTTGATTGCCTGGGGGAACCCTATTGCCTGAACCCTACGACACTTGGTCAATTGCACTTTGGTCTACTTTGCCTGAGGCAATTTTTAATCGGATCGTCACAGACTCTAAACCAAAAATGCCTGGTGAAATTTGATTGCCTGGGGGAACCCTATTGCCTGAACCCTACGACACTTGGTCAATTGCACTTTGGTCTACTTTGCCTGAGGCAATTTTTAATCGGATCGTCACAGACTCAAAACCAAAAATGCCTGGTGAAATTTGATTGCCTGGGGGAACCCTATTGCCTGAACCCTACGACACTTGGTCAATTGCACTTTGGTCTACTTTGCCTGAGGCAATTTTTAATCGGATCGTCACAGACTCTAAACCAAAAATGCCTGGTGAAATTTGCTTGCCCTGCGGAACCCTATTGCCTGAACCCTACGACACTTGGTCAATTGCACTTTGGTCTACTTTGCCTGAGGCAATTTTTAATCGGATCGTCACAGACTCTAAACCAAAAATGCCTGGTGAAATTTGATTGCCTGGGGGAACCCTATTGCCTGAACCCTACGACACTTGGTCAATTGCACTTTGGTCTACTTTGCCTGAGGCAATTTTTAATCGGATCGTCACAGACTCTAAACCAAAAATGCCTGGTGAAATTTGATTGCCTGGGGGAACCCTATTGCCTGAACCCTACGACACTTGGTCAATTGCACTTTGGTCTACTTTGCCTGAGGCAATTTTTAATCGGATCGTCACAGACTCTAAACCAAAAATGCCTGGTGAAATTTGATTGCCTGGGGGAACCCTATTGCCTGAACCCTACGACACTTGGTCAATTGCACTTTGGTCTACTTTGCCTGAGGCAATTTTTAATCGGATCGTCACAGACTCTAAACCAAAAATGCCTGGTGAAATTTGATTGCCTGGGGGAAACCTATTGCCTGAACCCTACGACACTTGGTCAATTGCACTTTGGTCTACTTTGCCTGGGGGCAAAGTAGACCAAAACTTTTTGGTCTACTTTGCCTGGGGCAAAGTAGACCAAAATTTGATTGCCTGGGGGAACCCTATTGCCTGAACCCTACGACACTTGGTCAATTGCACTTTGGTCTACTTTGCCTGAGGCAATTTTTAATCGGATCGTCACAGACTCTAAACCAAAAATGCCTGGTGAAATTTGATTGCCTGGGGGAACCCTATTGCCTGAACCCTACGACACTTGGTCAATTGCACTTTGGTCTACTTTGCCTGAGGCAATTTTTAATCGGATCGTCACAGACTCTAAACCAAAAATGCCTGGTGAAATTTGATTGCCTGGGGGAACCCTATTGCCTGAACCCTACGACACTTGGTCAATTGCACTTTGGTCTACTTTGCCTGAGGCAATTTTTAATCGGATCGTCACAGACTCAAAACCAAAAATGCCTGGTGAAATTTGATTGCCTGGGGGAACCCTATTGCCTGAACCCTACGACACTTGGTCAATTGCACTTTGGTCTACTTTGCCTGAGGCAATTTTTAATCGGATCGTCACAGACTCTAAACCAAAAATGCCTGGTGAAATTTGATTGCCTGGGGGAACCCTATTGCCTGAACCCTACGACACTTGGTCAATTGCACTTTGGTCTACTTTGCCTGAGGCAATTTTTAATCGGATCGTCACAGACTCTAAACCAAAAATGCCTGGTGAAATTTGATTGCCTGGGGGAACCCTATTGCCTGAACCCTACGACACTTGGTCAATTGCACTTTGGTCTACTTTGCCTGAGGCAATTTTTAATCGGATCGTCACAGACTCTAAACCAAAAATGCCTGGTGAAATTTGATTGCCTGGGGGAACCCTATTGCCTGAACCCTACGACACTTGGTCAATTGCACTTTGGTCTACTTTGCCTGAGGCAATTTTTAATCGGATCGTCACAGACTCTAAACCAAAAATGCCTGGTGAAATTTGATTGCCTGGGGGAACCCTATTGCCTGAACCCTACGACACTTGGTCAATTGCACTTTGGTCTACTTTGCCTGAGGCAATTTTTAATCGGATCGTCACAGACTCTAAACCAAAAATGCCTGGTGAAATTTGATTGCCTGGGGGAACCCTATTGCCTGAACCCTACGACACTTGGTCAATTGCACTTTGGTCTACTTTGCCTGAGGCAATTTTTAATCGGATCGTCACAGACTCTAAACCAAAAATGCCTGGTGAAATTTGATTGCCTGGGGGAACCCTATTGCCTGAACCCTACGACACTTGGTCAATTGCACTTTGGTCTACTTTGCCTGAGGCAATTTTTAATCGGATCGTCACAGACTCTAAACCAAAAATGCCTGGTGAAATTTGATTGCCTGGGGGAACCCTATTGCCTGAACCCTACGACACTTGGTCAATTGCACTTTGGTCTACTTTGCCTGAGGCAATTTTTAATCGGATCGTCACAGACTCTAAACCAAAAATGCCTGGTGAAATTTGATTGCCTGGGGGAACCCTATTGCCTGAACCCTACGACACTTGGTCAATTGCACTTTGGTCTACTTTGCCTGAGGCAATTTTTAATCGGATCGTCACAGACTCTAAACCAAAAATGCCTGGTGAAATTTGATTGCCTGGGGGAACCCTATTGCCTGAACCCTACGACACTTGGTCAATTGCACTTTGGTCTACTTTGCCTGAGGCAATTTTTAATCGGATCGTCACAGACTCTAAACCAAAAATGCCTGGTGAAATTTGATTGCCTGGGGGAAACCTATTGCCTGAACCCTACGACACTTGGTCAATTGCACTTTGGTCTACTTTGCCTGGGGGCAAAGTCTACGAGAACTTCGTGGCCTACTTTGCCTGGGGCAAAGTAGACCAAAATTTGATTGCCTGGGGGAACCCTATTGCCTGAACCCTACGACACTTGGTCAATTGCACTTTGGTCTACTTTGCCTGAGGCAATTTTTAATCGGATCGTCACAGACTCTAAACCAAAAATGCCTGGTGAAATTTGATTGCCTGGGGAACCCTATTGCCTGAACCCTACGACACTTGGTCAATTGCACTTTGGTCTACTTTGCCTGAGGCAATTTTTAATCGGATCGTCACAGACTCTAAACCAAAAATGCCTGGTGAAATTTGATTGCCTGGGGGAACCCTATTGCCTGAACCCTACGACACTTGGTCAATTGCACTTTGGTCTACTTTGCCTGAGGCAATTTTTAATCGGATCGTCACAGACTCAAAACCAAAAATGCCTGGTGAAATTTGATTGCCTGGGGGAACCCTATTGCCTGAACCCTACGACACTTGGTCAATTGCACTTTGGTCTACTTTGCCTGAGGCAATTTTTAATCGGATCGTCACAGACTCTAAACCAAAAATGCCTGGTGAAATTTGATTGCCTGGGGGAACCCTATTGCCTGAACCCTACGACACTTGGTCAATTGCACTTTGGTCTACTTTGCCTGAGGCAATTTTTAATCGGATCGTCACAGACTCTAAACCAAAAATGCCTGGTGAAATTTGATTGCCTGGGGGAACCCTATTGCCTGAACCCTACGACACTTGGTCAATTGCACTTTGGTCTACTTTGCCTGAGGCAATTTTTAATCGGATCGTCACAGACTCTAAACCAAAAATGCCTGGTGAAATTTGATTGCCTGGGGGAACCCTATTGCCTGAACCCTACGACACTTGGTCAATTGCACTTTGGTCTACTTTGCCTGAGGCAATTTTTAATCGGATCGTCACAGACTCTAAACCAAAAATGCCTGGTGAAATTTGATTGCCTGGGGGAACCCTATTGCCTGAACCCTACGACACTTGGTCAATTGCACTTTGGTCTACTTTGCCTGAGGCAATTTTTAATCGGATCGTCACAGACTCTAAACCAAAAATGCCTGGTGAAATTTGATTGCCTGGGGGAACCCTATTGCCTGAACCCTACGACACTTGGTCAATTGCACTTTGGTCTACTTTGCCTGAGGCAATTTTTAATCGGATCGTCACAGACTCTAAACCAAAAATGCCTGGTGAAATTTGATTGCCTGGGGGAAACCTATTGCCTGAACCCTACGACACTTGGTCAATTGCACTTTGGTCTACT
Source organism: Meloidogyne incognita (assembly GCA_036172945.1). Classification (NCBI taxonomy): domain Eukaryota; kingdom Metazoa; phylum Nematoda; class Chromadorea; order Rhabditida; family Meloidogynidae; genus Meloidogyne; species Meloidogyne incognita. The sequence goes on from JARQAC010000002.1 coordinate 7,844,028, forward strand.
TTGCCTGGGGGCAAAGTAGACCAAAACTTTTGGTCTACTTTGCCTGGGGCAAAGTAGACCAAAATTTGATTGCCTGGGGGAACCCTATTGCCTGAACCCTACGACACTTGGTCAATTGCACTTTGGTCTACTTTGCCTGAGGCAATTTTTAATCGGATCGTCACAGACTCTAAACCAAAAATGCCTGGTGAAATTTGATTGCCTGGGGAACCCCTATTGCCTGAACCCTACGACACTTGGTCAATTGCACTTTGGTCTACTTTGCCTGAGGCAATTTTTAATCGGATCGTCACAGACTCTAAACCAAAAATGCCTGGTGAAATTTGATTGCCTGGGGGAACCCTATTGCCTGAACCCTACGACACTTGGTCAATTGCACTTTGGTCTACTTTGCCTGAGGCAATTTTTAATCGGATCGTCACAGACTCAAAACCAAAAATGCCTGGTGAAATTTGATTGCCTGGGGGAACCCTATTGCCTGAACCCTACGACACTTGGTCAATTGCACTTTGGTCTACTTTGCCTGAGGCAATTTTTAATCGGATCGTCACAGACTCTAAACCAAAAATGCCTGGTGAAATTTGATTGCCTGGGGGAACCCTATTGCCTGAACCCTACGACACTTGGTCAATTGCACTTTGGTCTACTTTGCCTGAGGCAATTTTTAATCGGATCGTCACAGACTCTAAACCAAAAATGCCTGGTGAAATTTGATTGCCTGGGGGAACCCTATTGCCTGAACCCTACGACACTTGGTCAATTGCACTTTGGTCTACTTTGCCTGAGGCAATTTTTAATCGGATCGTCACAGACTCTAAACCAAAAATGCCTGGTGAAATTTGATTGCCTGGGGGAAACCTATTGCCTGAACCCTACGACACTTGGTCAATTGCACTTTGGTCTACTTTGCCTGGGGGCAAAGTAGACCAAAACTTTTTGGTCTACTTTGCCTGGGGCAAAGTAGACCAAAATTTGATTGCCTGGGGGAACCCTATTGCCTGAACCCTACGACACTTGGTCAATTGCACTTTGGTCTACTTTGCCTGAGGCAATTTTTAATCGGATCGTCACAGACTCTAAACCAAAAATGCCTGGTGAAATTTGATTGCCTGGGGGAACCCTATTGCCTGAACCCTACGACACTTGGTCAATTGCACTTTGGTCTACTTTGCCTGAGGCAATTTTTAATCGGATCGTCACAGACTCTAAACCAAAAATGCCTGGTGAAATTTGATTGCCTGGGGGAACCCTATTGCCTGAACCCTACGACACTTGGTCAATTGCACTTTGGTCTACTTTGCCTGAGGCAATTTTTAATCGGATCGTCACAGACTCAAAACCAAAAATGCCTGGTGAAATTTGATTGCCTGGGGGAACCCTATTGCCTGAACCCTACGACACTTGGTCAATTGCACTTTGGTCTACTTTGCCTGAGGCAATTTTTAATCGGATCGTCACAGACTCTAAACCAAAAATGCCTGGTGAAATTTGATTGCCTGGGGGAACCCTATTGCCTGAACCCTACGACACTTGGTCAATTGCACTTTGGTCTACTTTGCCTGAGGCAATTTTTAATCGGATCGTCACAGACTCTAAACCAAAAATGCCTGGTGAAATTTGATTGCCTGGGGGAACCCTATTGCCTGAACCCTACGACACTTGGTCAATTGCACTTTGGTCTACTTTGCCTGAGGCAATTTTTAATCGGATCGTCACAGACTCTAAACCAAAAATGCCTGGTGAAATTTGATTGCCTGGGGGAACCCTATTGCCTGAACCCTACGACACTTGGTCAATTGCACTTTGGTCTACTTTGCCTGAGGCAATTTTTAATCGGATCGTCACAGACTCTAAACCAAAAATGCCTGGTGAAATTTGATTGCCTGGGGGAACCCTATTGCCTGAACCCTACGACACTTGGTCAATTGCACTTTGGTCTACTTTGCCTGAGGCAATTTTTAATCGGATCGTCACAGACTCTAAACCAAAAATGCCTGGTGAAATTTGATTGCCTGGGGGAACCCTATTGCCTGAACCCTACGACACTTGGTCAATTGCACTTTGGTCTACTTTGCCTGAGGCAATTTTTAATCGGATCGTCACAGACTCTAAACCAAAAATGCCTGGTGAAATTTGATTGCCTGGGGGAAACCTATTGCCTGAACCCTACGACACTTGGTCAATTGCACTTTGGTCTACTTTGCCTGGGGGCAAAGTAGACCAAAACTTTTGGTCTACTTTGCCTGGGGCAAAGTAGACCAAAATTTGATTGCCTGGGGGAACCCTATTGCCTGAACCCTACGACACTTGGTCAATTGCACTTTGGTCTACTTTGCCTGAGGCAATTTTTAATCGGATCGTCACAGACTCTAAACCAAAAATGCCTGGTGAAATTTGATTGCCTGGGGGAACCCTATTGCCTGAACCCTACGACACTTGGTCAATTGCACTTTGGTCTACTTTGCCTGAGGCAATTTTTAATCGGATCGTCACAGACTCTAAACCAAAAATGCCTGGTGAAATTTGATTGCCTGGGGGAACCCTATTGCCTGAACCCTACGACACTTGGTCAATTGCACTTTGGTCTACTTTGCCTGAGGCAATTTTTAATCGGATCGTCACAGACTCAAAACCAAAAATGCCTGGTGAAATTTGATTGCCTGGGGGAACCCTATTGCCTGAACCCTACGACACTTGGTCAATTGCACTTTGGTCTACTTTGCCTGAGGCAATTTTTAATCGGATCGTCACAGACTCTAAACCAAAAATGCCTGGTGAAATTTGATTGCCTGGGGGAACCCTATTGCCTGAACCCTACGACACTTGGTCAATTGCACTTTGGTCTACTTTGCCTGAGGCAATTTTTAATCGGATCGTCACAGACTCTAAACCAAAAATGCCTGGTGAAATTTGATTGCCTGGGGGAACCCTATTGCCTGAACCCTACGACACTTGGTCAATTGCACTTTGGTCTACTTTGCCTGAGGCAATTTTTAATCGGATCGTCACAGACTCTAAACCAAAAATGCCTGGTGAAATTTGATTGCCTGGGGGAACCCTATTGCCTGAACCCTACGACACTTGGTCAATTGCACTTTGGTCTACTTTGCCTGAGGCAATTTTTAATCGGATCGTCACAGACTCTAAACCAAAAATGCCTGGTGAAATTTGATTGCCTGGGGGAACCCTATTGCCTGAACCCTACGACACTTGGTCAATTGCACTTTGGTCTACTTTGCCTGAGGCAATTTTTAATCGGATCGTCACAGACTCTAAACCAAAAATGCCTGGTGAAATTTGATTGCCTGGGGGAACCCTATTGCCTGAACCCTACGACACTTGGTCAATTGCACTTTGGTCTACTTTGCCTGAGGCAATTTTTAATCGGATCGTCACAGACTCTAAACCAAAAATGCCTGGTGAAATTTGATTGCCTGGGGGAACCCTATTGCCTGAACCCTACGACACTTGGTCAATTGCACTTTGGTCTACTTTGCCTGAGGCAATTTTTAATCGGATCGTCACAGACTCTAAACCAAAAATGCCTGGTGAAATTTGATTGCCTGGGGGAACCCTATTGCCTGAACCCTACGACACTTGGTCAATTGCACTTTGGTCTACTTTGCCTGAGGCAATTTTTAATCGGATCGTCACAGACTCTAAACCAAAAATGCCTGGTGAAATTTGATTGCCTGGGGGAACCCTATTGCCTGAACCCTACGACACTTGGTCAATTGCACTTTGGTCTACTTTGCCTGAGGCAATTTTTAATCGGATCGTCACAGACTCTAAACCAAAAATGCCTGGTGAAATTTGATTGCCTGGGGGAACCCTATTGCCTGAACCCTACGACACTTGGTCAATTGCACTTTGGTCTACTTTGCCTGAGGCAATTTTTAATCGGATCGTCACAGACTCTAAACCAAAAATGCCTGGTGAAATTTGATTGCCTGGGGGAAACCTATTGCCTGAACCCTACGACACTTGGTCAATTGCACTTTGGTCTACTTTGCCTGGGGGCAAAGTAGACCGGAACGTGTTGGGCTACTTTGCCTGGGGCAAAGTAGACCAAAATTTGATTGCCTGGGGGAACCCTATTGCCTGAACCCTACGACACTTGGTCAATTGCACTTTGGTCTACTTTGCCTGAGGCAATTTTTAATCGGATCGTCACAGACTCTAAACCAAAAATGCCTGGTGAAATTTGATTGCCTGGGGGAACCCTATTGCCTGAACCCTACGACACTTGGTCAATTGCACTTTGGTCTACTTTGCCTGAGGCAATTTTTAATCGGATCGTCACAGACTCTAAACCAAAAATGCCTGGTGAAATTTGATTGCCTGGGGGAACCCTATTGCCTGAACCCTACGACACTTGGTCAATTGCACTTTGGTCTACTTTGCCTGAGGCAATTTTTAATCGGATCGTCACAGACTCAAAACCAAAAATGCCTGGTGAAATTTGATTGCCTGGGGGAACCCTATTGCCTGAACCCTACGACACTTGGTCAATTGCACTTTGGTCTACTTTGCCTGAGGCAATTTTTAATCGGATCGTCACAGACTCTAAACCAAAAATGCCTGGTGAAATTTGATTGCCTGGGGGAACCCTATTGCCTGAACCCTACGACACTTGGTCAATTGCACTTTGGTCTACTTTGCCTGAGGCAATTTTTAATCGGATCGTCACAGACTCTAAACCAAAAATGCCTGGTGAAATTTGATTGCCTGGGGGAACCCTATTGCCTGAACCCTACGACACTTGGTCAATTGCACTTTGGTCTACTTTGCCTGAGGCAATTTTTAATCGGATCGTCACAGACTCTAAACCAAAAATGCCTGGTGAAATTTGATTGCCTGGGGGAACCCTATTGCCTGAACCCTACGACACTTGGTCAATTGCACTTTGGTCTACTTTGCCTGAGGCAATTTTTAATCGGATCGTCACAGACTCTAAACCAAAAATGCCTGGTGAAATTTGATTGCCTGGGGGAACCCTATTGCCTGAACCCTACGACACTTGGTCAATTGCACTTTGGTCTACTTTGCCTGAGGCAATTTTTAATCGGATCGTCACAGACTCTAAACCAAAAATGCCTGGTGAAATTTGATTGCCTGGGGGAACCCTATTGCCTGAACCCTACGACACTTGGTCAATTGCACTTTGGTCTACTTTGCCTGAGGCAATTTTTAATCGGATCGTCACAGACTCTAAACCAAAAATGCCTGGTGAAATTTGATTGCCTGGGGGAACCCTATTGCCTGAACCCTACGACACTTATGTCAATTGCACTTTGGTCTACTTTGCCTGAGGCAATTTTTAATCGGATCGTCACAGACTCTAAACCAAAAATGCCTGGTGAAATTTGATTGCCTGGGGGAACCCTATTGCCTGAACCCTACGACACTTGGTCAATTGCACTTTGGTCTACTTTGCCTGAGGCAATTTTTAATCGGATCGTCACAGACTCTAAACCAAAAATGCCTGGTGAAATTTGATTGCCTGGGGGAACCCTATTGCCTGAACCCTACGACACTTGGTCAATTGCACTTTGGTCTACTTTGCCTGAGGCAATTTTTAATCGGATCGTCACAGACTCTAAACCAAAAATGCCTGGTGAAATTTGATTGCCTGGGGGAACCCTATTGCCTGAACCCTACGACACTTGGTCAATTGCACTTTGGTCTACTTTGCCTGAGGCAATTTTTAATCGGATCGTCACAGACTCTAAACCAAAAATGCCTGGTGAAATTTGATTGCCTGGGGGAACCCTATTGCCTGAACCCTACGACACTTGGTCAATTGCACTTTGGTCTACTTTGCCTGAGGCAATTTTTAATCGGATCGTCACAGACTCTAAACCAAAAATGCCTGGTGAAATTTGATTGCCTGGGGGAAACCTATTGCCTGAACCCTACGACACTTGGTCAATTGCACTTTGGTCTACTTTGCCTGGGGGCAAAGTAGACCAAAACTTTTGGTCTACTTTGCCTGGGGCAAAGTAGACCAAAATTTGATTGCCTGGGGGAACCCTATTGCCTGAACCCTACGACACTTGGTCAATTGCACTTTGGTCTACTTTGCCTGAGGCAATTTTTAATCGGATCGTCACAGACTCTAAACCAAAAATGCCTGGTGAAATTTGATTGCCTGGGGGAACCCTATTGCCTGAACCCTACGACACTTGGTCAATTGCACTTTGGTCTACTTTGCCTGAGGCAATTTTTAATCGGATCGTCACAGACTCTAAACCAAAAATGCCTGGTGAAATTTGATTGCCTGGGGGAACCCTATTGCCTGAACCCTACGACACTTGGTCAATTGCACTTTGGTCTACTTTGCCTGAGGCAATTTTTAATCGGATCGTCACAGACTCTAAACCAAAAATGCCTGGTGAAATTTGATTGCCTGGGGGAACCCTATTGCCTGAACCCTACGACACTTGGTCAATTGCACTTTGGTCTACTTTGCCTGAGGCAATTTTTAATCGGATCGTCACAGACTCTAAACCAAAAATGCCTGGTGAAATTTGATTGCCTGGGGAAACCTATTGCCTGAACCCTACGACACTTGGTCAATTGCACTTTGGTCTACTTTGCCTGGGGGCAAAGTAGACCAAAACTTTTTGGTCTACTTTGCCTGGGGCAAAGTAGACCAAAATTTGATTGCCTGGGGGAACCCTATTGCCTGAACCCTACGACACTTGGTCAATTGCACTTTGGTCTACTTTGCCTGAGGCAATTTTTAATCGGATCGTCACAGACTCTAAACCAAAAATGCCTGGTGAAATTTGATTGCCTGGGGGAACCCTATTGCCTGAACCCTACGACACTTGGTCAATTGCACTTTGGTCTACTTTGCCTGAGGCAATTTTTAATCGGATCGTCACAGACTCTAAACCAAAAATGCCTGGTGAAATTTGATTGCCTGGGGGAACCCTATTGCCTGAACCCTACGACACTTGGTCAATTGCACTTTGGTCTACTTTGCCTGAGGCAATTTTTAATCGGATCGTCACAGACTCTAAACCAAAAATGCCTGGTGAAATTTGATTGCCTGGGGGAACCCTATTGCCTGAACCCTACGACACTTGGTCAATTGCACTTTGGTCTACTTTGCCTGAGGCAATTTTTAATCGGATCGTCACAGACTCTAAACCAAAAATGCCTGGTGAAATTTGATTGCCTGGGGGAACCCTATTGCCTGAACCCTACGACACTTGGTCAATTGCACTTTGGTCTACTTTGCCTGAGGCAATTTTTAATCGGATCGTCACAGACTCTAAACCAAAAATGCCTGGTGAAATTTGATTGCCTGGGGGAACCCTATTGCCTGAACCCTACGACACTTGGTCAATTGCACTTTGGTCTACTTTGCCTGAGGCAATTTTTAATCGGATCGTCACAGACTCTAAACCAAAAATGCCTGGTGAAATTTGATTGCCTGGGGGAACCCTATTGCCTGAACCCTACGACACTTGGTCAATTGCACTTTGGTCTACTTTGCCTGAGGCAATTTTTAATCGGATCGTCACAGACTCTAAACCAAAAATGCCTGGTGAAATTTGATTGCCTGGGGGAACCCTATTGCCTGAACCCTACGACACTTGGTCAATTGCACTTTGGTCTACTTTGCCTGAGGCAATTTTTAATCGGATCGTCACAGACTCTAAACCAAAAATGCCTGTTGAAATTTGATTGCCTGGGGGAACCCTATTGCCTGAACCCTACGACACTTGGTCAATTGCACTTTGGTCTACTTTGCCTGAGGCAATTTTTAATCGGATCGTCACAGACTCTAAACCAAAAATGCCTGGTGAAATTTGATTGCCTGGGGGAACCCTATTGCCTGAACCCTACGACACTTGGTCAATTGCACTTTGGTCTACTTTGCCTGAGGCAATTTTTAATCGGATCGCACAGACTCTAAACCAAAAATGCCTGGTGAAATTTGATTGCCTGGGGGAACCCTATTGCCTGAACCCTACGACACTTGGTCAATTGCACTTTGGTCTACTTTGCCTGAGGCAATTTTTAATCGGATCGTCACAGACTCTAAACCAAAAATGCCTGGTGAAATTTGATTGCCTGGGGGAACCCTATTGCCTGAACCCTACGACACTTGGTCAATTGCACTTTGGTCTACTTTGCCTGAGGCAATTTTTAATCGGATCGTCACAGACTCTAAACCAAAAATGCCTGGTGAAATTTGATTGCCTGGGGGAACCCTATTGCCTGAACCCTACGACACTTGGTCAATTGCACTTTGGTCTACTTTGCCTGAGGCAATTTTTAATCGGATCGTCACAGACTCTAAACCAAAAATGCCTGGTGAAATTTGATTGCCTGGGGGAACCCTATTGCCTGAACCCTACGACACTTGGTCAATTGCACTTTGGTCTACTTTGCCTGAGGCAATTTTTAATCGGATCGTCACAGACTCTAAACCAAAAATGCCTGGTGAAATTTGATTGCCTGGGGGAACCCTATTGCCTGAACCCTACGACACTTGGTCAATTGCACTTTGGTCTACTTTGCCTGAGGCAATTTTTAATCGGATCGTCACAGACTCTAAACCAAAAATGCCTGGTGAAATTTGATTGCCTGGGGGAACCCTATTGCCTGAACCCTACGACACTTGGTCAATTGCACTTTGGTCTACTTTGCCTGAGGCAATTTTTAATCGGATCGTCACAGACTCTAAACCAAAAATGCCTGGTGAAATTTGATTGCCTGGGGGAACCCTATTGCCTGAACCCTACGACACTTGGTCAATTGCACTTTGGTCTACTTTGCCTGAGGCAATTTTTAATCGGATCGTCACAGACTCTAAACCAAAAATGCCTGTTGAAATTTGATTGCCTGGGGGAACCCTATTGCCTGAACCCTACGACACTTGGTCAATTGCACTTTGGTCTACTTTGCCTGAGGCAATTTTTAATCGGATCGTCACAGACTCTAAACCAAAAATGCCTGGTGAAATTTGATTGCCTGGGGGAACCCTATTGCCTGAACCCTACGACACTTGGTCAATTGCACTTTGGTCTACTTTGCCTGAGGCAATTTTTAATCGGATCGTCACAGACTCTAAACCAAAAATGCCTGGTGAAATTTGATTGCCTGGGGGAACCCTATTGCCTGAACCCTACGACACTTGGTCAATTGCACTTTGGTCTACTTTGCCTGAGGCAATTTTTAATCGGATCGTCACAGACTCTAAACCAAAAATGCCTGGTGAAATTTGATTGCCTGGGGGAACCCTATTGCCTGAACCCTACGACACTTGGTCAATTGCACTTTGGTCTACTTTGCCTGAGGCAATTTTTAATCGGATCGTCACAGACTCTAAACCAAAAATGCCTGGTGAAATTTGATTGCCTGGGGGAACCCTATTGCCTGAACCCTACGACACTTGGTCAATTGCACTTTGGTCTACTTTGCCTGAGGCAATTTTTAATCGGATCGTCACAGACTCTAAACCAAAAATGCCTGGTGAAATTTGATTGCCTGGGGGAACCCTATTGCCTGAACCCTACGACACTTGGTCAATTGCACTTTGGTCTACTTTGCCTGAGGCAATTTTTAATCGGATCGTCACAGACTCTAAACCAAAAATGCCTGGTGAAATTTGATTGCCTGGGGGAACCCTATTGCCTGAACCCTACGACACTTGGTCAATTGCACTTTGGTCTACTTTGCCTGAGGCAATTTTTAATCGGATCGTCACAGACTCTAAACCAAAAATGCCTGGTGAAATTTGATTGCCTGGGGAACCCTATTGCCTGAACCCTACGACACTTGGTCAATTGCACTTTGGTCTACTTTGCCTGAGGCAATTTTTAATCGGATCGTCACAGACTCTAAACCAAAAATGCCTGGTGAAATTTGATTGCCTGGGGGAACCCTATTGCCTGAACCCTACGACACTTGGTCAATTGCACTTTGGTCTACTTTGCCTGAGGCAATTTTTAATCGGATCGTCACAGACTCTAAACCAAAAATGCCTGGTGAAATTTGATTGCCTGGGGGAACCCTATTGCCTGAACCCTACGACACTTGGTCAATTGCACTTTGGTCTACTTTGCCTGAGGCAATTTTTAATCGGATCGTCACAGACTCTAAACCAAAAATGCCTGGTGAAATTTGATTGCCTGGGGGAACCCTATTGCCTGAACCCTACGACACTTGGTCAATTGCACTTTGGTCTACTTTGCCTGAGGCAATTTTTAATCGGATCGTCACAGACTCTAAACCAAAAATGCCTGGTGAAATTTGATTGCCTGGGGGAACCCTATTGCCTGAACCCTACGACACTTGGTCAATTGCACTTTGGTCTACTTTGCCTGAGGCAATTTTTAATCGGATCGTCACAGACTCTAAACCAAAAATGCCTGGTGAAATTTGATTGCCTGGGGGAACCCTATTGCCTGAACCCTACGACACTTGGTCAATTGCACTTTGGTCTACTTTGCCTGAGGCAATTTTTAATCGGATCGTCACAGACTCTAAACCAAAAATGCCTGGTGAAATTTGATTGCCTGGGGGAACCCTATTGCCTGAACCCTACGACACTTGGTCAATTGCACTTTGGTCTACTTTGCCTGAGGCAATTTTTAATCGGATCGTCACAGACTCTAAACCAAAAATGCCTGGTGAAATTTGATTGCCTGGGGGAACCCTATTGCCTGAACCCTACGACACTTGGTCAATTGCACTTTGGTCTACTTTGCCTGAGGCAATTTTTAATCGGATCGTCACAGACTCTAAACCAAAAATGCCTGGTGAAATTTGATTGCCTGGGGGAACCCTATTGCCTGAACCCTACGACACTTGGTCAATTGCACTTTGGTCTACTTTGCCTGAGGCAATTTTTAATCGGATCGTCACAGACTCTAAACCAAAAATGCCTGGTGAAATTTGATTGCCTGGGGGAACCCTATTGCCTGAACCCTACGACACTTGGTCAATTGCACTTTGGTCTACTTTGCCTGAGGCAATTTTTAATCGGATCGTCACAGACTCTAAACCAAAAATGCCTGGTGAAATTTGATTGCCTGGGGAACCCTATTGCCTGAACCCTACGACACTTGGTCAATTGCACTTTGGTCTACTTTGCCTGAGGCAATTTTTAATCGGATCGTCACAGACTCTAAACCAAAAATGCCTGGTGAAATTTGATTGCCTGGGGGAACCCTATTGCCTGAACCCTACGACACTTGGTCAATTGCACTTTGGTCTACTTTGCCTGAGGCAATTTTTAATCGGATCGTCACAGACTCTAAACCAAAAATGCCTGGTGAAATTTGATTGCCTGGGGGAACCCTATTGCCTGAACCCTACGACACTTGGTCAATTGCACTTTGGTCTACTTTGCCTGAGGCAATTTTTAATCGGATCGTCACAGACTCTAAACCAAAAATGCCTGGTGAAATTTGATTGCCTGGGGGAACCCTATTGCCTGAACCCTACGACACTTGGTCAATTGCACTTTGGTCTACTTTGCCTGAGGCAATTTTTAATCGGATCGTCACAGACTCTAAACCAAAAATGCCTGGTGAAATTTGATTGCCTGGGGGAACCCTATTGCCTGAACCCTACGACACTTGGTCAATTGCACTTTGGTCTACTTTGCCTGAGGCAATTTTTAATCGGATCGTCACAGACTCTAAACCAAAAATGCCTGGTGAAATTTGATTGCCTGGGGGAACCCTATTGCCTGAACCCTACGACACTTGGTCAATTGCACTTTGGTCTACTTTGCCTGAGGCAATTTTTAATCGGATCGTCACAGACTCTAAACCAAAAATGCCTGGTGAAATTTGATTGCCTGGGGGAACCCTATTGCCTGAACCCTACGACACTTGGTCAATTGCACTTTGGTCTACTTTGCCTGAGGCAATTTTTAATCGGATCGTCACAGACTCTAAACCAAAAATGCCTGGTGAAATTTGATTGCCTGGGGAACCCTATTGCCTGAACCCTACGACACTTGGTCAATTGCACTTTGGTCTACTTTGCCTGAGGCAATTTTTAATCGGATCGTCACAGACTCTAAACCAAAAATGCCTGGTGAAATTTGATTGCCTGGGGGAACCCTATTGCCTGAACCCTACGACACTTGGTCAATTGCACTTTGGTCTACTTTGCCTGAGGCAATTTTTAATCGGATCGTCACAGACTCTAAACCAAAAATGCCTGGTGAAATTTGATTGCCTGGGGGAACCCTATTGCCTGAACCCTACGACACTTGGTCAATTGCACTTTGGTCTACTTTGCCTGAGGCAATTTTTAATCGGATCGTCACAGACTCTAAACCAAAAATGCCTGGTGAAATTTGATTGCCTGGGGGAACCCTATTGCCTGAACCCTACGACACTTGGTCAATTGCACTTTGGTCTACTTTGCCTGAGGCAATTTTTAATCGGATCGTCACAGACTCTAAACCAAAAATGCCTGGTGAAATTTGATTGCCTGGGGGAACCCTATTGCCTGAACCCTACGACACTTGGTCAATTGCACTTTGGTCTACTTTGCCTGAGGCAATTTTTAATCGGATCGTCACAGACTCTAAACCAAAAATGCCTGGTGAAATTTGATTGCCTGGGGGAACCCTATTGCCTGAACCCTACGACACTTGGTCAATTGCACTTTGGTCTACTTTGCCTGAGGCAATTTTTAATCGGATCGTCACAGACTCTAAACCAAAAATGCCTGGTGAAATTTGATTGCCTGGGGGAACCCTATTGCCTGAACCCTACGACACTTGGTCAATTGCACTTTGGTCTACTTTGCCTGAGGCAATTTTTAATCGGATCGTCACAGACTCTAAACCAAAAATGCCTGGTGAAATTTGATTGCCTGGGGGAACCCTATTGCCTGAACCCTACGACACTTGGTCAATTGCACTTTGGTCTACTTTGCCTGAGGCAATTTTTAATCGGATCGTCACAGACTCTAAACCAAAAATGCCTGGTGAAATTTGATTGCCTGGGGGAACCCTATTGCCTGAACCCTACGACACTTGGTCAATTGCACTTTGGTCTACTTTGCCTGAGGCAATTTTTAATCGGATCGTCACAGACTCTAAACCAAAAATGCCTGGTGAAATTTGATTGCCTGGGGGAACCCTATTGCCTGAACCCTACGACACTTGGTCAATTGCACTTTGGTCTACTTTGCCTGAGGCAATTTTTAATCGGATCGTCACAGACTCTAAACCAAAAATGCCTGGTGAAATTTGATTGCCTGGGGGAACCCTATTGCCTGAACCCTACGACACTTGGTCAATTGCACTTTGGTCTACTTTGCCTGAGGCAATTTTTAATCGGATCGTCACAGACTCTAAACCAAAAATGCCTGGTGAAATTTGATTGCCTGGGGGAACCCTATTGCCTGAACCCTACGACACTTGGTCAATTGCACTTTGGTCTACTTTGCCTGAGGCAATTTTTAATCGGATCGTCACAGACTCTA